>JBBJLS010025329.1:0-14841 GCA_037577275.1 Bryconaethiops microstoma
ACACACACACACACACACACACACACACACACACACACACACACACACACACACACACACACACACACCACTGTACACACATACACTCAAAATAATAATACACTTAACATTATACAGACATGCTTCTGGCCTGACTTTTACATGGTGTAAATAAAGGTGTCAGAGATGCACAAATTAAATGCAGTTAAATTCATTGCTACTTCTTTAGGGAGGCAGATGATGTGCAAGTTAGTGAAAGCCAACATTTGGAAATAGCTGGGGGATATTTTATGAATTTTGTATACAGTACTGAATCTCTCTGTTAAATACAAACTCTACACACACCATGTTAAAACAATACAGGTGAAATTTGCCATCAGAATGAGCACAAGCATTTGAGTTTTCTGGGTCATGATAAATGATGCAGCTCATGTGTCAGGAAGCACGGAGTCAAATTGTACAACTTATTTACAAGTGAGTTACAGAAAGACATCACTAATGTCATACAACACCAAATTCACAAGCTTGGCACCCACGAAAACAGTCAGCAGGTATTTAACTAAGCCTTTAGCATGTCTTGAGTTTGTGCTGCAGGAGACACTCATTTATTTATTTTGGATAAGTAAGGTGTTACATAAAATTCAAGATGACAGATGTGGAAAGAGAGAGAGAGAGAGAGAGAGAGAGAGAGAGAGAGAGAGATTGTGGGTTTGGTCTGTGTGTGTGTGTGTGTCTGTGTGTGTCTGTATGTCTGTCTGTGGCAACGATGCATTATAGATGACATTTCCCTGGTACTACTCTCAGCACAGAAAACGCAGCACTCTCTCAGTGTTTTGGATTACGTAACTCCATGAGCAAAATGTTTTACAAAACTCAGCTGTTCTCCTCATCTTCCATCCATCTATGTCACTGTTTTTTTTCACACTACTTTGTTTAGTCCACACACACACACACACACACACACACACACACACACACACACACACACACACACACACACACACACACACACACCCCATCTGGTACCCCAGAATGGTACACTGAAGTTGCTTGGCTACCCACGCATCCCATCCTGTCTCTCTCTGTCTCTGAAGACGGCTCTAAATTTGTGGGATTTGTTGCTGTTATAAAACTAAATAAAACAGTGCTGCTCCTGCTCCAATACACCACATTTAGCTCATTAAAAGCTTTACAAGTAGCTCATCCAACACAGGCTGTAAAAACTGCTACACGATATTAGAACCTGGCATTAATAATAAATAAGAACAAAGTGAAAATCCTACATGATGTCTTTAAGACCCTAAGGGAATCAAAAAGCTTTTTTACATACTAAACAAACTGTTCAGCAAAAACAAACAACTGGTACAATTTTCCACTTACCCCAGATGTGCTGCAGCTGCGAAGCTAACAAACACCAAAAGACAATAGGCAGCCAAATCATCTCAGAAAATAGATCCCCAAAATTTGCTTATCCCATTTAAACCAAATCCTGCTCTTTGTTAAAGAGGCACAGTCTACCTGATGGACAACCATTTCAGACAACACCAGGACTGGAGAGGACCAATCTTGGATCAGATTCCTGCATGTTTATTAGTCGAAGATCTGCACTCCTACTCCTGAGGCAGTTCATGAAAACAAATCCTGATGTCTTTAATAGTAGCCTACATCACAGGGCAACACAATAAAGTTTTGTTTATTTCTAAAGTAAGGTAAAGTGTCCCTTTATAGTCAAGTGTGAACACCCCAAAGCACACAGTGTGAATAATGTGAAATTCTTTCTCTGCATTTAATTCATTCACCAAGTGAAGCAGTGGGCTATGTGGGGATGGTATCTTATTCAAGGGCACCTCAGAGGTGCCAATAGCATTCCTGGGATTCGAACCCATGGATTTCTTATCACAGGGAAAATTCCCTAAACCAGCTGCCCCATTTCTCTAATTCAGTCATATTGTCCTAAACCACATCTGCACAACCTTTATGAAAAACTGGATGCAGTTTGGAATGAGTTGAGAGACGTTTTGGGGATGCATTTATGAAAATGATTTGAAAATGATTTACTATTGACTTTAGCCCATTAACCATTCCCACTCTTAACTAAAGAAGCTAAATTTGGACTGCAAACTTAGCAAATTTGGTGAAAGTGGGAAATGGTGTAAAACTGGCTATAGCTTTAAGCATGGCTAAAATAACTCGCCAATCTGAAAAGCTCAAATGTTCTAAATTGCAGATACAAAGTGCAAGGCATGCCCTGATCATCTCTACATATTAAAATTCACTCTCACAGTCACTTGACCTCTTACAGATTTAATATAGACTGCAAGTTCTCTTCCAAAGAACTTCAGCAGTGATTCCATTTAAAAACAGACAGGAGGGGTCAGGCCTAAATTACCAGGCTGTGGTCAGTTTTAAAGCAACACTGCTGGCAATGGAACTGAGAGTCAGGACCACACGGCACCAAATTCAACTTTGAACTGACTTCAAAGACAAAAAGACAATATTATATGCCATCAAGTGGTGACCACAGATGACCATTTGTATATTGTAAATCTTCTGAAGTGATTTCTCAGCTCAGACAAAGCTAGGCAGTGTAAACAAAACAGCGGTCAGAAAGTGAAAACCATGAGTGATGAAAATGAAACCAAGTGATTGCTTTTTTTGTCTTAGATGTGGAGAGAGTGAGAGACTTGAGAGGTTAGAAAAGACATAGGCAGCCAGAAGGATGCAGTTTCGATAGAAGGGTAGGTGTGAAGGGTGGGCACCAGGAGGGGCGAGACTGTAACGTGAAATTGGGTTTGGGGGAGGCCTTGACTTTCTCTGACCTAAATGTGTCATTTTTACTGCATCACACTTCAATGACTCCTAAGCATCAAGGACTGTAATGGATGGGATGAGAATTATTGTTTGAGCTTTTGTGCGAACATTCACAAAAGAAATATAAGCTAAATGATCATCATGCTTAAACACAGAGCTTGTTTCAGGTTAAACTACAACTGTCTCAACTCGATTAATTCTGTAGTCTCAGCTATAACATTTAGATAGACACCATAATAACACAATCGTGTGGGTGTGTTTCTATTAGGGTTGCACAGGCTAGGGGACTAGTCGACTTATAAATCCACTAGTGAACGCTGTGGGCAATAATGTTATTTAGGACAGTGACTGAAATACAAGACACAGACCGAAATACAGGGCAAAACTGGTACGAAGATAGAGAAGAAATACGTTGTTCTGCTCAACACAAAGCCCAGAGTACTTTATTAATGTGTGAATACTGAATGGGAACAAACCAAGGTCACTGAAAGCTGCACAATACAGGCTTGTAAGCCAGACCAGGGAAGTTTCAAGAGCCGCCGTCTGTGACAGACAAGACTGACACGTAAAATGACCAATCACAGAACATTTAGCATAATGTGTGGGAAACAAAAACAAACATGGATTAAGTGGACTATCGGTCAACAAATGTACTCTACCTCATTACTTGCTATGTACAGCTTCAAAGAAAATTCACAAATACTTCTTAAAGTTGGACACCATGATTGTTTTCTATTTCAGCTATAATAACACGCTTTGAAAGGGTCACTAGTGCGCAGAGAGGACTGTTAGCCCCTATTAGCAAGCTCCTGTTTTCTTTTGTTTTTTGTTTGCTTAGGATAAGGACGACATTAAAAAATTAACAGTTGTGCGGACCACAGCATTGCAGAACATTGGTCTGCCTCATAAAAGACACCTTATTCAACTCCTCACCTAATTAGCAAAGCCTTAATGAGACGTATTCAAAATGTCAGATAACGTACTCTCCATAGAACAGTGGCCTGAAAGGAATCTGGTTTGACATGCCATCATCATAACTGGCAACCAATAACTAGATGAAAGCTGTGGTATACCCACCGAACAGCCTTCGGTGGAAGAAGAACTTTCCCACAATGAGGCCCGTGAAGATCGCCAGAATCCACATCACCACCTTCAAGACATTCCACCCGGCGCCTGGGTACTTATTCACTATAAAGGAGAAACAGTTTCCGACCACGATCATGTGTGCCTCCGTCTGGCTGTGGGACACAGGGTCCTCAGCAAAGATGAGAAAGTTGAAGAAGGTCACTAGGTAGGCCACGACCAGGCGGGACCATGGGTGCTGAAAGTAGTAACGGAAGCGGGCATCTATCTCCATTCTGCGAAGCCTTGCCATCCACCGGCCCCCTGAAAGAGAAAGAGAGAACAAGAGGGATGGAGAGAGAGGGAGAGACTGTTGAGCATTCAAATCTTTGTGACAGAGACGGCCAATAATTTGAGACAGTAGCAGATTATCCAGATTAAGATTACACAACAACACAGCAGTCATAAAGTTTGGCAGCAAAGAAAAACACATGGCATGGCTACATCCAGATTGAGACTATAATCAAATCAGAATGATTATCCTAGACAATGTCGAGACTGAGCAAATACCTATGAGCAAATCCTACACAGATGAGGAACATCCTAAGGAATCCTTTTGCCTGAATTACGTCATGAATGCTTTAAAACAAAAATGTAGGTTAAGCTATCAGGACCAGTGAAATGGCTTTGAGAAAATCATCTCTTTGTACACTGCTTGACATCACCTTATTTTGTCTGATCATGCAAAACAATATAAGACTTTACTAGTCCCACAGGTGGTACATTTGCATTGTAACAGCAGCAGAGTGGCTATACAACACAACAGTATAATATAAAAAGTACACTACACAAATATTACATAAATACAAATATATATATATTATATTATCAGACATATTGCATTGCAGGACAGGACTGCCAGAGTCACCTCAGAACACTAATGTCCAGAAACATAAGGGCATGTGACAGCTGGCTCAGACAATAGTTCTAAGTCAGAATTAACTCGCCTCGCTACATAAAGGCTAACTGGGCCCCCAGAGAGACCACCAGCATGCCCAGCATGGCCCCCCATGCTCCAGCGGCTCCCAAAATACCTCGCGTGGAGAGGAGCAGTGATGTAAGAGGCTGGGAATAGCACCACAAACTACTGCTGGGAAATGCTGAGCTCTGATGAGGCATTTTGCTCGCAGATGTGTAATGCAACCACAGGAGGTGTTTACAGGATCAAAACAGCCCTCGCCAGCACGTCGAGTCTCACAACAGACGCACGTTTCATCCAACAAAAACACACGAACACGGGGCTCAGTGTAACACCAGGGGCTGGCTTCTGCAAACCATCACGCACTCACACATACACATACACACACACGCGCGCGCGCGCCCAGCATTAACAAGTCTCTCTCACTCACACACACACACACACTCAGTATTAACAAGTCATACATGTCACAAGACCACCTGAACATCTGCTCCAACTCTTCAAGGCACTGGTTACAACACACGGACTCGGGATAGTGCCGGCAAAGCAAAAGAAATTTCACTTTATTCATTAAATCCCCGCACTTTCTATCGTTTGTTTCCATGCTGTAGGACTCAAATGACAATTTGACAGCGAAACACAGAGCAGGCAGACACTCGCTTCAGCAATTTATCGTCTCGAGCATATTCTAGTATTTTCTTTTTAGGAAAAAGCTTCCCAAGCTTAGAGAAAAGACTCATTCTCTTACGGAGGCAGTCCTGCAGCATGTCCGAGCCCATCACAGCTCCACGAAGGGTAGTCTGGCTGAGATCTCCCAACACGTTTCTCCCTCCGACCGGCTCCTCTTACACATGACCAGAGTCCCGGCCCATCACTCTGCTCGGGTTAACCAGGCTACAGCCGGAACTGCACGACGAGCAGACGATTTGGTTTCACTACAGAGAGAGAGAGCGGTGTGTGCATGGACGTGGAGACGGACAGTGGCTGAGAGCCCGCCCCCCTTTAAACACACACGCCCCAGACTCACCCCCCAAGACCAGAGACGGAGGTCTACCTGCAGCACGCTCGGGGGATCCGGTGTCCAGGGTCTCTGGAGGCCCTCTGAAGGGGGATTAACGGCGGAACCTGCTGCTGCTATGACACAAACACCCTGTCCTCTGCTCTGGAGAGGCGCTCCTGGTCCAGGAGAGCTTGGTGGATGTAGCAGCAGAGCTAAAGGCTAACAGCAGAAGGCTCATACCATCAGCTCAATGGGGCAGAACAGCACCACACACACACACTTATACCCACCCACATACACACTGAGATTACCAGAAGCAGCCAGCCGAAAGCAACTTCTCTCAGGGGACAGATATTTACTTATGTAGAGCCAGACCACAGGGCGGGGGGATCATGCATTAAGCCTGAGAGGACATGGCAGATGTGTTTTTATTGCCACAGCCTACTTAGGCAGACATAGCCCAAGTCACCACTCCGGCAAAAAGCTGTGTTACAGCACAAATAAGTACATACATCTATAAACACATGGCCTCCTCTTTTCATATTCATGCGAGATAGAAATCTGACGGAACTGCATGAGTAAAACCACCAGGGACTGTTGACTATAGGCCCAACACGCAGACGGCGTTTGAACCTTTTCTGCACACTTTATGCGTATCATTTACTTTGATCAGATTGTGTACTTGCACACTGACTACACAATGACCAGAACTGTGACTGAATATTTGGGATGTGTAATCAAAAGAGAAACATGTATTCAGTCTATGTGCAGTATTCAGTTGATTTTTATCTGTTAAAATAAATTCTTTTTAGAATACATATCAAGTTAAAAAAAAGAGCATTTAATTTCTAAAAAACAAAACCAAGAATTGTTTTTTAACTATTGTAAAATCAGTGCTTGACATAAGCTGTGCTTAACAAACTGCTTCTTTACAAACACTGAAGTTCCTGCTAAAGAGTAGACTGATAAATCACTGATATTTTTGTTACTGAATCTCCTCAGTAATAAGTTCAGGCTTAGGAAATTGCAGGGCCAGCAGTGACCTCACACCAGCAGTACATTTTAGAAAGTTTATTCAGTTTATTCAGCCATTTAAGCTAGATCGCGGGGTGAGACCTGGCATCTGAAGTTTGTTTAGAAATAACAATCTTGTCTATTGGCTGCTACATCCTGCTACCATCTGCCACTTATGGATTAAAATCCCTGTCAGTATGTATGCATAACTACTTCATGAAAAAGGTTTAAACATAGTCTGTGGAAAGTTACAATTTGTTTTATAGTGAATCTACAGTAAATGCAATAGGTTTTATATAAAATAATGGCATTGTTGCAATATGTGACCGCATGTAGCAATGAAGCAGTCTGCAGTGCACATTCATATATGTGCATAAACCAATGAATAAAAACATTTTTACCACATAGGTGAAGCGAATAATATTGTCTTGTATATTATCTTATCTTGTTACTGCTTATGTCAAGGTCTGATATACATGGTATATAATATGATATATTAGACAGGAAGCGAACAGTTAGTTTTCGTGTTAAACATGTTGGTCACGGGAGAAATGAGCGGGTGTAAAGATTTGAGCGACTTTGATATGGGACAGACTGGCTAGACGACTGGGTTGGAGCATCTCTGAAATGGTACAGCTTGTAGGGTACCCCTAGTGAGCAGTGGTCCAAGGAAGGACAAACCATCAACCAGCCACAGAGTGTTAGGCAATCAAGTCTCATTGATTCTCAAGGGCAACACAAGCAAGCCTGTCTGGCCCAACATGACAGAAAAACTACTGGGGCAGAAATCATCAGAATTTTTACTGCTGGTTATGGGAGGAATGTGTCACAAGGCATGCTAAGGTCCTGGCATCCTTGAGCATATTATTTTGACATGTACAACCTGCCTAAATATTGTCATGTATTAAGTTCTCTCCTTCTTGGCAGTGGTATTCCCCAATGTCAGCAGACTTTTTTCAGCATAGTAATGCGTCTGTCCACACTGTGAAGTTTTTTCAGGAATAGTTTGAATAAAATAAAGGGTTTGCAGTGATGACCTGGCCTCCAAATCCCCAAGATCTCAGTCTGACTGAGCATATGTGGAATGTGCTGGACAAATTAGTCCAAGCCATGGACACGCCACCACACTACTAAGAGGACTGAAAGATGTAGTCTTGGTGCCAGATACCACAGCACACCTTCAGAGGCCTCATTGTAAGGATCACATGTTTTTTTAAAGTCAAGTAGGTGCTTATTGTCATTTACATTTAAATTTATGGCATTTAGCTCACGCTCTTATCCAAAGCGATGTACATCAGTGCTCAAGTAGTCCACATCTGTTCTTCAAACCTGTAAAGCTATACTCAAAGCTATAGTCAAAGAAAAGTCAGAGGTTAAGGCAGAAATAAGGAAGGCATGGAGATAAAAGAAAAGTTTTTTTTGCTTGTTTTTTTTTTAAAGTGAAAATGGGGAAGAAGAAATAAGCAGAAACAAGAGGTTAGTCACCAAGGTCTTCAGACAATGCTTGAAGTCAGCGAGGGACCCTGCAGATCTGATCGAAAGAGGGAGTTCATTCCAACACTGGGGGGCAAGACTGAGAAGAGTCTTGACACATATCTTCCTCTTCTTTTGAGCAACGAAGCTTCCAGACGAGCAGTGCTTGAAGCCCTGAGAGGACGAGAAGTGACACACTGCTTGATCAGTGCTGATATGTATGGGGGTGCAAGTCCATTCTTAACCTTGAAACCAAGTGTTAAGAATTTGAACTTATTGCGGGCAGCCACAGGGAGCCAATGAAGGTTCCGTAGCAGAGGCGTAGTGTGTAAGAATTTACGAACATTGAAGACTAATCTTGCAGTTTCATTCTGAATCAGCTGAAGAGGTCTAGTTACCTTCAGTGGGGGTCCAGCCAGCAGAGAGTTGCAGTAGTCCAGTTGGGAGATGACCAGAGACTGGACGAGTAACTGCGTAGCTTTCACAGATTCTTCTGATGTTGTAGAGAAGGTATCTGCATGTCCTGGAAAGGTGGTCAACCTGCAGCGAGAAAGACAGATCTTCATCTAGCATAACACCAAGATTTCTTACCCTCTTTGAAGGGATGATAAACGTGTTTCCAACAGAAATGATGAGGTCTTGGCTTGGTGATGGACTCCCTTTGATGAAGAGGAGTTCAGTTTGGTTGGGGTTCAGCTTGAGGTGGTGGGCCGCCATCCAAGAGGAGATGTTGGCCAGACAGTCTGAGATGCAGGTTGAGACCCGGTTGTCACTGGAAGGGAAAGAGTGAATAAGTTGCATGTCATCAGCATAAAAGTGATCTCGCTGCATGAAGTTCTTAAGACATGGCAAGTAGAGCGGTTTCAGTAGAGTGTGCCGCCTTGAACCCGGACTAGTGAGGATCCTGAAGCTTTTTTTGAGAAAGAAACATGTTGAGTTAGTTATAAACAGCACGTATAAACAGGATGTTCCAGGACTTTGGAAAGGACGGAGAGAAGAGACACAAGTCTGTAGTTGCTGACATCTGAGGAGTCCAGCGAGGGTTTCTTCAGAATTGGTGTGACCATTGCAGGCTAGAAGGCAGATGGAACATGGCCGGTCATCAAGGAGCTGTTGATAATGTAGGTGATGTGCGGGATGAGATCTGATGATATCATCTGGAGTGTGCTCGATGGGAGGGGGTCGAACGGAGACATAGTGGGTTTGTTGGACATCAGGAGTAGTGAGAAGCCATGAAACTGGGCAGCATGGGCTCGTCTCTGGCTGGCAGGCAGCTTGATGGTTGGAGGAAAGGGTCTTCTAATATTGTTCATCTTCTCATCGAAGAACTTGGTGAAGTCTTCTGGTGAGAGAGCTGGAGATACAGGGTGAGATTTAAGAAGAGATGAAAAGGTGGCAAAGAGCTTGTGGAGGTTAGATGCAGATTCTTCATATACACAGCACACAGTGAAATGAAACAATGTTCTTCCAGGACCAGGGTGTAAGACAAACAACAAAAAACAGAACACCAAGACTACATAAGGGCAGATAGGACAGGGTTAAAGAGTGCAAAAAAAAGAACAAGAGCACCAGTACAATAATCTACAGGACAAGACAACAGTAGCAGTAACAGCACTACAGTGAATGAATACAGCATTGTGACATACGGTACAGCAGTCATTAAGTGTGCAAAAATGCAAAGGAATGCAAATAATTAAGGTGGACAGCAATACATTGTGTTAAAAAAAAAAAGCAAGTAGCAGCAACAGGATAAGAAAAACCCTCTGCCAGAGGGATGGAGGGAAAAGATGGTGTGGGAGGGGTGTGTGGGGTCAACAATGCAGCATGTGGTGTAAAAGTCTGCAACAGCGTCGATAGAGAACCTGATGATCTTCTCAGTAGTCCTTATTATCCTCTGTAGGGTTAGATGCAGCACAATTTCCTTACCGAATACTGTGTGGCAGAAGGGGAAGGCACACAGTATTAGGCAGATGGTTTTAATGTTATGACCGATGTGTGTATGTAATATATATATATATATATATATATAGTGTTAAATATATATAACAGTGGCATATACAAAAACAGCTGGTTACAGATTAGTATTATATAGTTTAGGGTATTGCAGTGCTGTTAGGCAGTTTATCCACATTTGACCCTGTGTAATGGTTTGCTTATGTAGCCTAAAGTTTATCCACTTTAACCACTATACTACTGATCCCATACATGCCTTAAACTTGTCCTTAACTTGAACTTCTTTGTTGAGCTTGTCTTTGGTTAGCTTCTTGGGCTAGCTCTGGATAATGAAGGATATATATTTGTATATTTCACCAAAACAAATACATTTTTGGAAAGTCATTTACCTAACATTGACTTTGTTTTCTATTGTTAAAAGTGTATCAGCCATGTACTCAGATATGACGGATTCAGCGCTGGACACTTCGGTGCTGGAAATCCACAGAGAAGATCCACAATGTGGATACCGCATGATTAGAGCTCATCTGCAATCAAGAGGTTATCTGTTACAAAATATGTTTTCCCCGGATCACTTGGAAAAGCATCTGGACTTGCGCTGTTGTTGCAATTGATTGTTGGTGGTTAATTGTTGACATTTGATTTCTCTATCTTTTATTGTGCCAAGTTTTGAAAATACAAGAATCACTCCGAAGAGTGGATCCAGAGGGCACTGAACTTAGAGCCCCTTGCCAAAAGGACACTGCATCGGCGTTAATAGTGTTCCTGCACCAAACTGCATGTGGCACATAGATGGAAATCACAAATTAATCCAGTAGGTCAAATAATGTTACTGTTGAGTAAATTCATCTTTAATGTTGAGTTAACTTATATATATATTTTTTCTTCAAACAAGCTGGAGATTTATTATACATGGTGGAATTGATGGCTTCAGTCGCCTTGTGGTGTACTTGACTGCAGCCACCAACAGCCGTGTTGATACAGTACTCCACGCCTTCCTTGACGCTGTCAGAAAGTCTGCCATCTTGTGTGAGATCTGATAAGGGAGGTAAAACATGGAGGTGGCACATTTCATGGTACAAACCCAGGGAGAAAATCGCAATTCTCATAAAACCGGGAGGAGCATCCATAACCAAAGGTAAGCTAACTGTCTAATTTGTATACATATGAACTCGAGTTAGCCTTTTGGGTAATTGTCATCACTAATAGATTTACACAGATTTAACACGAAAACACAGTGCAACACATAAACCAAGTTAGTGATTTATTTTATTATTTTTTTTGTCTGTGGCGAGACGTGTATACGCAAGTCCTTGACCTTTTCTATATTCTCTTCCATGAAATTGAAGCATTTGATATGTTGGCTCCAGACAATGAAGTCCATGTGTATGCTCTGCACTGGGTTTTCTTACCATTGCTTCAGACTCATCTCAGCAGATTCCAAGAAGCATGGAACTTCCATAGCCTGAGAAGTGAAAATAGCTAGTCACCCTACCAGCTGTGGCTACGGAACAGAGACATTGCTGCTGATCTTCATGAAGTAAGTAAGGAAGGGATATGAATTCAGGAAACCTGAAACATCACCCTAAAAGCGGAGAACCACATCCTTCCCCCCCCCAGACTGCCCAACCGTGATGTTTCCATGAGTGACACACAAAGTTTACAACTCAACAGTAGATCAACTGGCCTACCTATTCCCAGACTAATATTCTTTTTAGCTGCCTAAACTACAAATAGAATGTAGAATCTAGGTACTTGCTGTAAATGTAAATAAGCTAAATGCCTTAAATGTAAAAAGAATGTAGAATCTAGATTTTTTTTTTCCTAGAAAAATTGCAGGTTTGTTATTCATTCACTAATGCATATTGTCAAATCACTGTTAAATGCTTGAGCTCTTCTGTTGTCAACTAAGGCACTTCAAAATACATATTGTCAGGCAGGACCATCCACCCTGTCCAGAACTCAATCAGATCCTTAAGCTGTGAAGAGGCTAGGAAGAAAAACAGTACTGTGTCATGTATTCTTTTCACCCTGTCATTTCTTGTAAATGGTCATTTCTTTTACTGTTTTAAAGTGTCAAATTATTTTTCAAACATGATCCATCACTGAAAAGTCCTTTACAACTGCTATTTTGCATTTATCACCTGTGTCAATGTATTCCCGTAGGAATGCAGTGGCTTTGCATATATCAATGTTGTCTTCCTCATCACTTTCCGGCTCTAGCCAAATTATCTAATTTTACCACTTATTTGTAAAATAGGTACCCCATTATAATACACATATAAATATTGGTACCCCATTATAATACACATTCAGAGTTATAAAAAGGGTTATTTCATGAACTTTTAATATCATTAACAAAAGTAAAATAATCATTGTGCATGAGTCAACAATACGTCCGGTTCTAGATTAGCTGCTGCACATCTGGGGAAAAGTATTGTTACCAAATCAGGCCGTTCCTTTTACATCCTTAGGACCCCCGTGTCTTTCAACCCAGTTCTTATCTGTGCCACCTGCCTTTCACGCTGGCCAATCACCTAGTAGAGAAAAGATGGAACCAGACGTGGATATTATTTAGCTGCACATTCCAAGCATCTGAACAAGCACATAATATATGGGTCAATAACATACACCATGATGGAGAATTTTTTCAGCCAACTACGGTCTGTCGGCCACCGTCATCATAGACAGGTCCCAACTGATAGCTAAATGGTTTAACTTGGTCTCGCTCAGCAGTTGTTAAGTCTTTGTTGTTTTCAAGCTGTGAAAGCACAGTAAACATACGCAAAACTGATCATGCCTAATAGACATTAAACAAGGCTGATTTAAGTACATATGCATTTATACACAGACAAGATATGCTGATAAAAATAATCCTGATATAACTGTACAAATTGTGTTGAATTCTGTTGACTGAATATGAAATATCTTTAAATCTATTCTATGTTTGCACTTACAAGAGCAACAATATCCATAACATCAAGGTCAGGACAGTCTTTCAACTCCAGGACTGGAGTGTCATCTTTTGATCCACACAGCAATCTGAAGAGAGACTGACTCAGATCAGTCAGCATTGGCCCCCCATTGATGAAAGAATGGCCAATCACTCTCCCCACGACCCTGAACAGGTCACAATCTAGCAATGTTCTGGATGTAGAGGGAACCAGATGGTCTGCTTCGCCAATGAAAAATAAAGTTTTTCCACCACACGCGTCTGAGGAGGTATAAAACAAAAACTATCACATTCAGTTCAACACCATGGCAAAATATTGGATTAATAAAACATCCCTTAAGAGACTTCAGTCTGACTAATGTGACTTACCAAGGTCCAGGTGTAATCCAGTGTGGATCTTATCCAACAAAGAAAAAAGTGACGTTTAATCCCATCACCCATTGCACTATCCCCTGTGAACAGACATATATTTGTCAGAAATATTACAATTTATTTTCATTTGAAATGCATTCTTACAAAGGCAGTGTCCCTTGATATGATTTTGCACAGTACTGAATGGCGTAGGCCTCGAAGACCATGGACACTTAACACAGTTTTCACAAAGATGCAGTTTTATACATTTTATACATACCATTCAAGTGCACTTCAAATGGACGAGTCCAATCAACACTGGTCTGCTTATAGAAGCAAAGCATCGCTCGCACTCGGTCTGTCTCTGTACAGTGCATAACTAATGTCGTCAACAGATTAGGCTTGTCTTCTGTATTCTGCAACATTAAGTCCCGGTACATTTTTGTGGCAGCCTGTAAATCAGGTTCCAGCCTCTACTCTGTTAAAAAAGGTGTGTGTTCTATTATTTTTTTAATGTAATAGCAGCCGTCATCCACTGTGCTGACAAATAATACAGTATAACATTGTATGTCATCATGGTTATAAAATTTATACTTGCAAATGGTGTTAATTATTTTACGTTTCATACTACACAGAAATTAGTATTGATTTACTAATTGAGCTTGGGGTTAAGAAAGAGGTCTGTAGAACAAGATCAAAATGGAATAATTAAGAAAAATCAATAAACTGTTCATAGAACAGTACCTTCAAATGAAAGTTTCATTGACCAGCTGGCTCTGTAAGAAAGTGAGGATGAAGCAGTGGCCTGAGATGCTGGATGGGCACTGTAAGCACAAGTATAGAGATGAATAAGGCAGCCAGATCACCACTGCAGTAAAATTGTGTGTATATGATAAGATTGTAAGATGGTTACTTACATTTCACAGACATCAACATGGTCTTGAATGTGGTTCATCATAACATTCTGGCCACAGTACATACAAGCCACCATGCAATGTGTTTGTGGCTCATCCTCCTGTGTCTGTGTGAGACTCTAATAAAAAAAAATCCTGTCCTTTTTAATTTGTTTTTGAACTAATCCAATAAATGCAGGACACTACACAGATTTCTTTTAGATATACACAAGACAAATACTGCATTTAGAACCTCCCACAGTGTCTATACCTGACTCATATGCAAGTAATCATACCTAATAACCTAGACTGTGTATAATTACTGTAAAACACTGGGGCAGCCACCACAGATATAGAAAGTATCCAAGTATGG
>JBBJLS010025339.1:0-14841 GCA_037577275.1 Bryconaethiops microstoma
TTTATTGCTCAAAAAATAAAAATCCCATCTACTTTAAGATGCTTATTTTTAGAGGAATTGCTTTATTCTCATTACATCTGTACAAAGGGAGAGAGAGAGAGAGAGAGAGAGAGAGAGAGAGAGAGAGAGAGAGAGAGAGAGAGAGAGAGAGGGACAGGGTGCGACACACACACACACACACACACACATATGCACATATGCAAACACACACACCCATACAGAGCGTTGCTAAGTGATGAAAATAAAAATGAATGCTTCTGCAATTACGGCATGACAACTCTGTAATGACTTCATTGCACCCTCTCTCGCTTTCTCTCCTTACTTTCACTTTTCCATCCGCCCTGCTGCGGAATAAGACATCAGCTGGGAGGGGGCTGTGAGAGGAAAAAAATACACAATGCTTTTCCCTGTTGATGTGCTCCATTCCCCACTCTTGTTGTAGTTATGGCTCTCTATGGCTGCAGTTTTATTAACCCCAGCAGAAAGGCTTGCATGACATATGGCTGCAGTCGCACCACATACACACATCATACTAACTCACTGGTTAAAGAAAGACTCAGTACCCCACACCCATCCACAGTCACAGCACCAGTAGACAGGAGAAATATGTATGGTAATCAGGCTGTCATGATGAATCATTCATTCATTCATTCATTTTCTGTAACCGCTTAATCCTCACATGGGACGCGAGTACCAGGAGACAGGGCCCACACACACACACACACACACACACACACACAGACACACACCCCAACGGTCAATTTAGAAACCCCAGTTCACCTGACATGCATGTCTAAGGACTGTGGGAGAAATCTGAGACCCTGGAAAAAACCCACGCCACCATGAGGAGAACATGCAAACTCCACACACACACACACACACACACACACACAAGGCCAGGGCCCAGACTCGAACCCCCAACCATGGAGGTGTGAGGAAACGGCACTACCCACTGCACCACCTTGGTGCCCCATGATTATTCAAAGTTGACTGGGCTCCCAAATGTCTTAAAACCCAGCGTGTTCGATCCCTGGCTATCCATGGCTAAGAGTTCAGAAGAGCACAATTAGCTGGGTAGGATACTCCCTCTCCTCATCACATTGCAGGATTCTAGCCATTGCAGACATCTCTTAGCTGATGTAAAAGAATCAGCAGTTAGTGTTCTCCTCCAAGCATGTTGAGCTGTCTAATGTGATGTGGTGGTGCTTTAAATGACTTGGAGGCATCATGTTCTAGTATTTATCGCCTCACAGTTTGTGGTATCGTGTGATTGGAGGAGTCCTAGCTAGTGGGTGGAAATGTACAAGACTAAATTAAAATGGAAATTGGAAACTAAAAAAATAACTAAAGTCAAATAAACTACACATTCTCAAGTTAGCTCACAAGTCCCATAATGAAACATTCTGTCAGTAAGTAAGACAACCCCCTATGTGCATTTTGCCTCACAGTGTTTATACATTTTTTAAATCTGTCAATGGTTCATACACCATTTTTACTGTGTGGCATAAAAAAAAGAATAATCAACTAATTTGATAATGGATTATTCAATAATAAAAATAATCAGTTGGTTACTTGAAAAATATATTATTACTTAAATGATGACAGCCCTAGTTTCTATTGGCTTTGTTAATAATCTGCTATTCAGTATTGATGACCACATGTTAAAATGTTTGCAGTGGTCAATTTTTAAACTCAATGTTTTTATGAATTTACATTGCTAAGATTAACACAATAAACTCTCTGTTTATTCTAATATAACTAGCAAGGCTAACTTAGCAACAGTTTTTATGCTAATGCCAAAGTTTCAAACAGAAAGCTCTAAAAGACACTGTAAAGAGGTATGCTCATTTGTCATGGAATTCACTGTCATGAGGGGCACTGAAAGGGGTCCTACAGCAGAAGCAAAGGGTCCCCAATAATTGTACATAAAGCATTCACATGTTAAAACTAAAGGGTCATGTTAAATTCTTAACTTCTTATTCTAAAAAGAATAAAATGAGTAGCTTACATTTATCGCCCACTGAAATAGGCACAACTGTGACATCACCCTCCGGATATTAGGCTGTTTGAAATGAATTTGACAGGGTGAGCACATGGCTTGTCCAGTTTCCATAGTCCATAATTGTCCACAGTTGTCCAGTCGCGCGGCCATGTTTTACAGTGATGTTCCCACGGCTAAAGAATGACGCAAAGCGGTGTAAAGTCAATATAACATCCAGGCTTGACTGGCTTGTATCTTAATGAAATATCCACGAATTACGTTCAAACCAATGTATAACAAATAATTCATTAATTATTTTTAACGATTACTACAATACATTTTCTGCCAAGCAACATGGCTCAGCTAATCAGATTTCAGAACAGCAATGAATTGGACAGCCATGAGTTTAGAGTGCAGAGACTCCTTTGTGTTGGAGTCATTTGAGATTTGCCCCAGCCAAACACAGATATGATTAGGAGACGGGAATATAAGGCACACTATTCTTATCCACGTCTTAGTTCTGGAGATTCATAGTAAATCTCACTTGCTCGTCTGCATTCATGGCTAAGTGGGAGTTCAACTTTGCATCACTAAGATGACTAAGGATCCACATGGATTCATATTTAGGCAAGCACAGAAAAAAAGGAAGTCTTATTCAGCTATATGGTTGAACTCCCATGTTCTCAGAAGACCAGTGGTATTGCAGAAAGCCTCTGTATCTGGGGCTGGGCTGACTAGGAGTTAAAAACAGGTACAGGTCTGAGATACCAGAGAACATTCAATCATGAATCACACCAAAACTCTGACAAATATCATATGAGCAAAACTGATATTTCTGACAAACTGGAAATCTTGTCAGTTAGCCGTTGGCTGATAAGGCTGATTAACCACTTAAACTTTTCCTCCCTCTCAGTACCGCAGTACTTACAGATTATTTTCATGCTACTTTCTGAATCAATTATAGTGGCTACTTATTGGTCAGTGTCTGACCACAAGACCACAGTTGACCAGATAATGCTTGGGTGGTGACTGTTTTCAGGAAAGCAGTGACACTGATACGGTAGTGAGTGTGATGTTGCAGTCACTGGGGTGTTGCCGGTATTTCACGTTTGTCAGACTTTCGGGTTAGTTTGTCATCCAGCCAAGAGTGTGTCTGAACTAGATGACTGATGGATCCTTAACTGACTCTTATGGACTCTCACTGGTATAGCATGTGGACTCAAACCACTGTCTGCTAATACTAATAAATACTAATATAACTGAACTAATTTTGTGGACATAGTATTGGGGCACCTGACTGTTACACCAACAGTGACTTTAATAACATTGCATTCAAATACATGTGAAAGTGACCATCCTGTCATACGTGAATGCAACACAGCACACAGTCTGAAGAGCACGAGACTCTTTCTCTGTATTTAACCCATTCACCAAGTGAAGCAGTGGGCAGCCAGGAACACGGCGCCCGGGGAGCAGTGTGTAGGGACGGTACCTTACTCAGGGTACCTCAGAGGTGCTTAACAGTCTTGGGAATCAAACCCACAACTTCCTGATCGCAGGGCGAATGAACTAACCACTAGGCTACCAGCTGCCCCAAAGACTTCAATTAAAAGGCTTTCCATAAGATTTTGGAGGGTTTCTGTGGGAATTTGTGCACATTCATCCTGTAGAGCAGCGGCCCCCCAACCTTATTTGCGCCACGGACCAGTTTCATGTAAAACAATATTTTCACGGAGCGGTATAGATACAGCTAAGAACAAAGTGTGTTTGTATTTTACTCATTTTGCTAGCTTGTGGGCTAAATTGTTGACATGCCGTATCACGTGACCGAGATGAGCGTTTTTTTTTTTCTTCAAAATAAAAGATCTTCCAGACTCTGATAATCAATCAAATATTTTTATTCACGGCCCAGTGGTTGGGGACCTCTGCTGTAGAGCCTTAATGATTTCAGGTACTGATGTTGGACGAGAAGGCCTGGCTCAGTCTCCGTTCCAGTTCATCCCGAAGGTGTTGGATGGGGTTGAGGTCAGGGCTCTGTGTGGGCCAGTCAAGTTCTTCCACACTGAACTCATCCAACCACGTCTTTATGGAACTTGTTTTGTGCACTGGGACACAGTCATGCTGGAATAGAAAAGGGTCTTCCCCAAACTGTGTCCACGAAGTTGGAAGCATGGTGTTGTCCAAAATATGTTGGTCTGCTGAAGCATTAAGATTGTCCTTCAGTGGAAGTAAGGGATCTAGCGCAAACCCTGAAAAACAGGTGTGTCCCAATACTATTGTCCATTTAGTGCAGCATGTATTGATTTACAGACAACTTTCAAATTCTGTATGAATCAGCTTAAGTAGTTGTGTGTTGATTTCAGTTTCTATTCAGCAATTTCATATTAAAGAGTCACTTTTAGAATAAAATTAACCTGGTGGTAAAATTCCCAGTGAAAAAATATATGTTCTGTCACATCAAAATCTCAAGGCTGGCATTACAGTGGCAATTAAAGGCGGTTAAGACCATTTATTCCTTCAGCCATGGTGTTGCATCGTTTGCAATGTTCCTGACAAAATTAAAGGCTTAGATCTGATCTCTGTACTGTGGGACTAACCTTGTCTATGCGTGAGCCATAGGGTTTCTTCTCGAAAGCCACACTGGCATCCGTGTTGAGGGCCAAGAACTCCTGTACTTCCTCACTTCTGGCTGCCTCGGGAATACTGCACAGCTTCTACCAGGACAGGAAGGAAGAATGAAAAAAACAAAGAGCATAGACTCCTTAAAAAATCTGTTTTATCCATGCACTACGAAACACAATGTACTTCAAATGTGCTTAACCCTACCTTAATTTACCCGTGAAAATACACCAAACCCCTTCATTTGAATTAAGTGGCCGTTAATTTGTGAAACCGACCCCTTAATTTAACCTTAAGATTAGATTTAAGGTATGAGTGTAAACCCCCTTAATTTTAAATTTAAGGCGTTAATTCAGGAGGTTCTATAATTTAAGGGGCAAATTTGAGACAGTAAGGGGTAAATTCATTAGTTTTACCCTTTAATCAGCCTTCATCTGTGCACTCTTTCCCTTTATTTTCCTTCATTTCCTGAATGGGTTTAGTTTCGTAGTGATGATACTGTTGACAACATTATGAAGGAGAAAATGTTTTTTCTTACTTTGAGGAACGATTCTAGCTGACCCTTTCTGGCCTCCACCTTTTCTGCATCCGGATTTCCAAATGAGAGGTCCGGGAAGAGCTTCTTTGGGCCTTTGACACCTAAAATGCAGAAACAAGGTGTTGTCTGGCAATAATTAAAAATTATATGCTAATGAATAATACAATAGTAATAATTATTATTATATAGGTATATAATAAATCCAAACAATAATAAAAATTTTTACACCTTTATTAAAGTTTTTTTAGGGATACAAATAATGTGGATCAGAGAATCCTTTAAACAGGCTGTAAAACAGTATAAGCATGACTTTTAAAGTAACAATATGTGAAGTCTTTTAATTCAACGTTCAACACAAAGAATATTAAGAAACAGTTTGGCAAAAAATCCAACTTGGAAAATTTTCCACCAACCCCAGATCTGTAGTTGTTGATTTCTTGGAGCTTGGGGACTAATGTTCTTAACCCTCCTTGGAAATCAATATCGCAAAATGGTCCAAACACTTTTCGTTATCACCAAATCACCAAAGCTTTTCTCAACCTGATCAAACTGCATCTTGATGTGAAGATATTTTTAAAGGTCACAGTAAGTCATACAGTATCCACAAGAGCTGGTTGAGAGAAGTTTTGCAGATGTTTGTTTACAGAAATGATTTAGTATATTTGGGTGACTATTGAGTTTGTGTTTGTTTGCAAGGGTAGCATTACAGCTGCAGTTCTAAACTACAGAATCAGCATTTAGATACTACAATGTTTTTTGCAAATTGACTACATTAGATTACTCCTTTAGGAAGAAATAGGAGAACAAAGGAATAGTATAAATAAGTTAATCAGATATGCCATAATGTGATGACTTTCAGCTATCTCTAACCACGCAAGACATGCAGGTTTACTCAAAATGAGACCTGAGCTCCCTTAAAAACAACAAATTCTGAAATTTAAATTAAAAAAATTAATCACTTCCTTGATTTACAACAGCAGACTTGTATTCTTGCAATGGTTTGTGTGAAAAATGCAAATGAAATCAAACTTCCATATCTCTTTCCTCTTTCCTCCCAGCTCTTCTCCAACAAGCGATAAATGTTTGTTTTGTATGTATGTACACTATATGGACAAAAGTATTGGGACACCTGACCTTTACGCCAAGAGAGTCTTCAATGACATTGCATTCAAATACATAGACTTCAGTATGGCGTTGGTCTCCCTTTGCAGCTTCCACACTTCTTGGAAGGCTTTCCACAAGATTTTGCAGTTTCCACTAAGTTTCTACTAAGTTGGAAGCATGGTGTTGTCCAAAATGTCTTGGTTTGCTGAAGCATTAAGATTGGCTTTCACTGGAAGTAAAAGGCCTAGCCCAAACCCTGAAAACAGGTGTGTCCCAATACTTTTGTCCATATAGTGTATGTGATAGTTTGTACATGTCCTGTTTATTGTTGCTCAGTGCTCAGTCATACAGCTTTGGTTATTGCCTTCATTTTTGAACAAATTTGCATGTGTATTTTGGTTAATTCAATTCAATTCCTCTCAATTTGATTTATAAAGCACCTTTTTGTCACATAACAGTTTAACACAGTATTCGGATGCGCTTGTGTTAGTAACTGGCGATTTTAATCACGTGACTTTGGACAAAACACTACCTGCCTTCACTCAGTATGTGGACTGTTACACCAGGGGGAACAAGACTATCAACCTACTGTATGCTAATGTAAAGGACGCATTCAGCTGCACCACCGCTGCCAGTGCTGGGGAAAGCGGATCATAACCTCGTTCTGCTTCTGCCTCACTACAAGCCGAGAGTGAGACTTCTCCTCACGACCACACGTTCATTCAGGAGGTGGATTGACGAGGCAAAGCAGGTTCTAAGAGACTGCTTTGCAACGACAGAGTGGAATGTAATGTACAGTGAGAACATCGAGGAGGCGACTGACTGCACTACTGCCTACATCAATTTCTGCATGGATGTTGTTGTTCCAGTAAGAACTGTGCGCTGCTTTGTCAGCAACAAGCCCTGGATCACAAGCGATATCAAGGGCCTCCTGAATCAGAAGAAGAGGGCATTCAAAGACAGGCATCAGCAGGAGTTCAAGCATTTGCAGAAAGATCTCAAAGTCCAGCTCAGGGAGGTGAAGGAGAAGTACAGCAGGAATATAGAGCAGAAGCTGCAGACCAACAGCATGAAGGAGGTATGGGATGGAATGATAACCATCACCAGCTGCAGCTTGAGGCAGGGTACCTAGCAACCCAGCCAGAGAGCTAATGAAGCACCCCACTCTCACCAGGGTTGCCTAGGCACCCAACGACCACACACACGACAACCCATGACATCACACACCCGTGCCCAGAGCTGTGTACCTCCTAGTACTCGGGTGACGGGCTCTGTTGGGGGCGTGGCTGAGATGGACCAGACGTGACATCTGGGATGAATAAAGTATATATCTATCGATCTATCTTAACAGAATTTGTGCCCAGCCTCCAGTGAGCCACTAAGAAACCCTGGGAGGAACCGAGACTCAAGAGGGGATACATCCTCGGCTGGTCAACACCAAAGAACAACGGAGAAGAAAAACTGACACCATGGAAACTAATAATAGGAAGGAAATGTGAAAACTTATATCAGTTAGAAGTTAGCCATCTATAATTACCAGTAGTGGCTTTTGTTGGAGTCTGGGTGAGTAGTACTTTGGTTAGAGCAACGCATGCAGGTGATCCAAGGTGGTCAAACTGGTCTGAAGCGTGGGAGTCTCTAGTTCACGGTAGTGGAAGCAAAAGTTTCTTTGGGAATTCATGTAAATACTATTAGCTTTGACTGGGGTGACTGGAGGATGGTAGGTGGTCCATGATGGTTGAACTGGTACAGGACATGTGAGTAAGGTACCCATTCACAAATCATAAATCTATTTACAACTCTTAAATCTAATTTTAAGGTGAAATTAAGGGGTTGGTCTCGCAAATTATTGGCCACTTAATTCAAACGAAGGGGTTTGGTGTATTTTCAGGGGTAAATGAATGTAGGGTTCAGCATATTTTTGTGTTTTGTAGTGAACATACATCATAATGCAAGGCCAAGAGGATTGTACTGAGTATGTCTTGAAGGGACCAGACCCCCCATCCTCATTGAGAATACAAAATGCAATGTTCTTTATGACAATATATGTAACATGTTTCAATAAAGAATAAAAAAATTTAATGAATTTTCTGTAATATTTTGCATGGAAACCATCAGTGTAATCAAAATTGGGGCTCTGGGTGCATCCTAACTGATATTGTTTTGCTTATTGCTCAGTATTGTTTATTGCTCACTATTTTATAAAATTATTTTGCTCATAATGCTACTATTTTTACTTTTTTAAACAAGTCTATTTGTATAATTACAATTCAATTGTATCTGCTGGATTCTCGACATATTGAACATGAAAATATGTGTATAATATAATAAGCTATTGAAAGATGCTAATTTATTATTCAGTTTGAGAAAACTTTTTGCACACCTTTTTTTTTGGCAGGTGCATTGGAAATAACCAAAGGTCACAAATCAGGAGATTAGAAGAAATCCCGCACACTGACCAATTCGCAAGCAATTATTTATTAAAATTTACAACGTTTCGGTCTTAGAAGATCTAAGACCGAAACATTGTCATTTTTAATAAATATTGCTTGCGAATTGGTCAGTGTGCGGGATTTTTAATAAATATTGCTTGTGAATTGGTCAGTGTGCGGGATTCCTTCTAATCTCCTAATTTATTATTTTGTAAAATGTTAAAAATTATCTTACTTTTCATTGTTTTCTTAAGGTCAGATCTCTCCTCCAAACGGGTCTGCAGTTTGAGGAACTCACTGTAGCGTCGGTTTACTGTGTGATATTCAATAGACTGTTCAGTGCTGCGGCAGTCTGTGTCCACCACTGTTTCATACTGTGTACATACACATACATTCATTTAATCATCATTTAATTCATTTAATATGCTCACATGTTTGCAATGTAATAGATGGAACCTGTTATTGCACAAATAAAGTAATATTTGAGGTAGAAAAGAGGCCTAAAGAGACGAAGCAACATTAACTTAACAAAAAATTAACATTAGCATTAAATTTTTTTTTTCAAGACATCATAATATTTTTATTAACACAGAAATGGTTTGACTTAATAACTCCAAAAAATGAAGTGTTTCTTCATTAGTTTCTCGAAAGCGTTATTTCAAATTTGAATGGGAGCTGGTTCACCTATTCAAATGTCCCAGATGAGTTATGAACTAAATTAGGTGTGATAAATTAAAACTAGTCTTTATAAATGACTTATGAAATACATTGAAGATCTTTGCCATATAATGCACTCCAGTAATTAACTGTACACAGCAAATTAACTGTATATTCTGGAAAAAACATTTGGTTAGGATGTTCATTAACATCCCTTAGTTGTTGGCAAATGTACTTAATGTAAGATTATGCTTTTGCTTACCTTTACAGTATAGAGAGTGTATGGATGACCTTTTTGCTCCTTAGCTGTGACTGTACCAGTAATTCTCAAATTCTTAATAACCGCTGGTCCCTCCAGACTGTCCAAAACAAAGGGGCTCAGATAAGTTCCACCAGGGCCGGAGTTTGCAATATGAGCCAGAGTTCCAGCAGAAGACTCCTCCATCGGATTTTCAGGACAGGACTGAGGCTCTGATATGAGAACCTTTGGCCTGATGCGTTTCCCCAGAACAGCAAGTGTGTCATCATCCAAGCACACCAAACCACAGAAGTCAGCTGGGTTGATACAATCACAGAAGGTTTCCTCCTTGTCCACTTCAGAGTCATTCAGATCCAGAGATTCATTGGAGATCTTGTCATCGGAAAAAGGTGACTCCATGTCATAATCGGTGTGGCTGTACAGCAGACTGGTCATGCATGGAGACCTTGGAAGTTCAGGTGGGTTTGGGACTACTTTCTCTAGGCAGGGTGACTCTGAGAGGACCAGTCCTTTTGTGGAATCATCGAAGGACCATAGAGTCTGGAAACTAGACTC
The DNA here is from genome assembly GCA_037577275.1 of Bryconaethiops microstoma. Lineage (NCBI taxonomy): Eukaryota > Metazoa > Chordata > Actinopteri > Characiformes > Alestidae > Bryconaethiops > Bryconaethiops microstoma. The sequence continues at coordinate 10,146 of JBBJLS010025339.1, forward strand.
CGAAGACTCTTGGGGTGGCAGAGTAGAGCTAGACCTTGCTGTCTGCATGCTGGAGGTTTCGGAACAATCCCATGGAAGTGGAGTGTGAAAGTCTCCATCCCAAGGGCTTGATGGCACATCCATCATACCTTCTGTTTCCTCCTGGCCCGCGGGTTTGGTGAACACATCTACAATGGTCTGGTTGAGCCAGTCTGGGTTGGACATTTGAGAAACCAGTGGCAGAAGAACATTGCAGGTAACGAGCTCCCCCACCATGTAGCGGCCTGTGCGAGTCTCCAGGTATGGGTATGGAACAAGAACATGCAACAACAAGTCAACCACTGCCCTGGAATAGCAGAGTTCAGCTTCAGAACTGGCCAGGGCAGGGTGTGGTGCACCACTCTCACTGTACAGCTTCCACAAAGTGGTCCTGGAACTCTCTTGACCCACTTGCTTTCGGTGTCTTTGGTGTTGAGGCTGGACATATGTTGCCAACACTAGTTTCTGGAGTTCTTTGGCTTGGCTAAAACACTGAAGATGGCATCCAAACAGCTCCAATACTCTCTGGGCCAGTGCTCGCCTGTCGACCTGCCTTGCCCGCCGCTTCAGGTCCACTGCCGCTGCCAGCATGGCATCCCGAACCTCCCTCTCAAATTCACCCTCTTCTTCAGACACCAAAATGCAATACCAGGATGAAACAAAGTCCCTCACTGCCTTCTCCACAACACTATGGATCTCCCAGTCCAGTCTCCTCTCACTCTCTGAGGAGACGTGTGGGAGAGGAACTTGGCCCAGTGGCAGAAAGTGCTCCAAGTGGAGCAGGCTGTTAGCATCCAGAGCAGCACGAGAGCCCAGCCAGCCCCCTAGTACCACTAAAAGACTTGTGAAGATGCACAGCAGCCATACATTCACCAGGAGGTAGAATAAGACTAACCAGGTGACCAGGACAGCAAATCCCACAATGCTTCTCTGATTTATTAACATGGGCAGAGTCCATGAACTTGGGCCAGTTCCTTCAAAACCAGGCATTTCGAAAGATTTTTACATGCTACAGTTAACGTTATCCGCAAGGTTAGCTTGAAAAAGAGATGAGCTGTATATTATGAAGTCTACTCTTAGAATATTCTCTAGAAATAGTTAATAAAAACGCACTTACAAACATAAGCTGGTCAACTGCCCTCACACCAAGCCTAAAATGGCTACACAGACGTGATTTCTCTGTGAGTACGGCTATACAAATGGCTCTGTGGCAGGTCTAATCCACTTCAGTATAATTAGATTATGTACCTTGCTACTTACCATGGAGGCAAGTTTCACTCTCCTAGAAGCAGCTAATCCCAAGAGGAGCAAGACACTACCCCCTAGTGTAGTATAGATGGATCCTTTAAAAAAAGGCTGCATGTGGACTGCATGCAGCCAATAGGGGACTACAGGGGTGAAATCCTTTTATATTCATTTGTTGTGTTGCTCAAACACTGAACTCTAGTAAATCAAGTGAATGACATGGTTTACGGCATTTAGCTTACGACATGGTAACCTATTGGTTAGGGATCTGCACCTGTGATCAGAAGGGTTTGAATTCCAGGACTGCCAGCAGCACCACTGAGGTACCCTTGAGTAAGGTACTGTCCCGACACACTTGTCCCCAGGCACTGTGTTCCTGGCTGTCCACTGCTTCACATGGTGAATGGGTTAAATACAAAGAAGAATTTCATGCTGTTCACACCGTGTGCTGTGGTGTGTTCACGTGTGACAAATGGACACTTTACACCTGATTAGACAAGGGATTAAATTTACAGGATCATTATTTGGACACCCAGTGGGAAAACGTGTGGCCGTGTATTTGCACATGTAATAGAGAGTATTCTCAGTAGCAGAAAGGAAAGAACAAAGAAACTGTTCACATAACAAAAGAACCATTGACTGACATTAGTGAACTAGCAATTAGTGAATCTGACAACAACCTAATAGCTAATAACTATATAGTCCAACACGAATGTTAATAATCGCTTAAGATTCACTCAGTATATTATGTTAAGGTTTACATGCAATACGTCATTTGCATTAATGTGAAAATAATGGAGTTGCTGTTTGGTCATCATGTTGAATTGAACTTATTTGTTAGATTGATTTGCAATGTCAAACTGAGCTGTAATGATGCTCATTATCAGTAGTAAGTACTGGCCAGTACAGTTTTTTCTGCGAAATTGGAAGGAGGTCCAGATGCTAGTGTTTAATTTTTCTTATAGAATCACGTTTTAAAGTATCAGTTGGGCAGTTTTAAATGCTCCACTTCCGTCATTTTCACTCTATTAAAAAGAACAAAAGAAATGATTTAACCAAGGAAATCAGGCAAGAATTTGACTTTTCCTTTATTAATACAGGAACTTTAACGATGGGCACAAGCTGAACACACCCCACATCACCTAGAGAAGCAAATCAGCCTGATATAATGCTAAAGCAAAATGCTAGAGCAAAATATTCAAAATAGACATGACTTCTGGAACGAGAAATGTTTTTATTTACTTACTTACTTCTTTTAGAAGAAAAAAATGGAGGTCTAATTGAAAATGTAAAATTAAAAAAATGTAATTAAGTAAAACATTTTTAAAAAATCATTTTTTGAAAAAGAACGCTTCTCAAGTGTTACTGAAACTCTCTAAAGTTTCAGTAACACTTCAGTAAAGTATAAATCAAACATACATTATATGGACAAAAGTATTAGGACAAACCTGTTTTTCAGGTTTGCACTAGGCCCCTTTCTTCCAGTGAAGGATGATCTTAATGCTTCAGTATACCAAGACATTTGGGACAACATCATGCTTCCAACTTTGTGGACACAGTTTGAAGAAGAACCTTTTCTATTCCAGCATGACTGTGCCCCAGTTCTGTAACTTTCTGAAGAACCCTTCAGAAAGTAATGTTTGATTTCTCTGTAACGCAAACTCAGCAGGTGAAAGTCTCCTTGAGACCGAGAAATTTTATCTCAAATAGCAACGAGCTGCAGAATGAGAAACTCTTCCTCAGTAAATGAACTCTCTAGCCACAGGTGAAAATCAATAAGCAATATGCCAGCTCTATATAACCTGCCGTGTGTGTGTGTGTGTGTGTGTGTGTGTGTGTGTGTGTGTGTGTGTGTGTGTGTGTGCATGTGTGTGTATACTAGACTCTCTATCTTCTTATGTCCACATTTGTACATTTTCCACATGTGGGTCCAAAATGTCATTAAAATGTGAATAAAGAAGTGGCTTTATTATTCAGGATATGATGTGTTTACCCTACATCCAACTGAAAAGCTCCAAAATGTTACAGTATGTTGTTATTTATATCTTTATACTGTCATTATTTTTATCTTATTATTCTTATATGTTTCATATGTTATCATATGTTGCTTTATCCCGCTTATTTTTTAACTGGAACTCCTCAGTTTCCCAGCAAGGATTAATATAGTGCTCTCCTTAAGGGCCTATATCACGTAAAATGTTTTTTTTATTTGATGTAGTATGTACATTTTCAAAACATGCTATTGCGTATATGGACATATAACAGACAGATTTTGAATTCTTTATTTTTTTGACACCAGTGCATATACATACATCTGTCTATTCAACTTCAGCCCTTCCCATTCACATTGAAGTTATAATGAGATAGATACAGTACATGAGTGAGAGAACATATTTTAAAGCATATTATTAGAAAACAAATGTTACATTTTGCCACCTGGAAAACTTTTTCAGTTCTACTTCAATTATACAGCGCTTTTTACAACCAAAGTCACAAAGCACCTATACAGAATCCAGGTTCGAGGAGAAACTTCCTAAAGCTGGAGAGAAAAAGAAAGAGAGTCTCTATTGAGATAACTAACAAGAAGGCCTTTATGCACAGCTTAATCACTGTTGGACAGATTGGCAGTCTAAAGCTAACAGAGCTGGTAGTCAGTAGAGGTCATTTTTGTTGGAGTCTGAGTGAAGAGTAGTTTGAGAGTCTCTAGTCCACAGCAGCAGGAACAACAATCGCCACCAGAGCTTTGAACAGCAGTTGCCCTTGGATGGGGGAGGAGCTCGTGAGGAGTCAAAAGCAGCCAAACCTGTCGAGGAGACTGCACAAGGCCCAAAACCAGCTGAATCGGGAGTAAGTTGGAACATGGGTCTGATTAAAAACACACCTAGTCACTAATGGTAACAAAAACTCAAATTTGGGTAGGCCAGTTTTGTGCTAAAAAATCCTACTGGATTAAAACTATTGGATTATAGGCCATCAGTTAGATCATAAGGGACAGTGTTGTTAATTGCACCTTTGGCCGATGCTTATTTTCTATTCTTTCTAGATACAAAAGAAATGTACAGTAAATAAGTCAATGAAAAGTACAAAGGAAGTCATTTTAGTGGATCTGTGGATATCATCCATATCATACCCTTTACCCTGGATCTGTATGTAATTGTATAATTATTTCTTAGATCACTGACTGAACTTGTGTCTTTTTATATTTCATTTAATTTTTACTTTACTATACCTATTACTTGCTTGAGCTGTCTGTGTTTCAACCCAGGCTGCTTTTTGGAAAAGGCACTAAGACAACCCATCTCTCTTGTTCTGCTTCTCTCTCTGTCTATCTACACTATATGGACAAAGGTATTGGGATTGTCGCGGCAAAAGCGCTGACTTTTAGGTGAGAGAAGCACTCTAAAGAAGTACAAACGACTGTATTTTGCTATAA
>JBBJLS010025365.1:0-14840 GCA_037577275.1 Bryconaethiops microstoma
ATTTCACTGACACAACTTTCTAAGTCACCAAAATTGCTAATTCATGTTGCTGTATGTATATTTTTGACCCAGCAGATATGATCACTTTTTTCTGTTAACCCATAATAAAGTCATAAAAGAACCAAACTTCAAAAAGAACCAAACTTCATGAATGTTTTTTGTGACAAAGAAGTATCTGTTCTAATCTATCAGAGAAAAATCAGAGATGTAGAAATAACGGGAAACTCAAGAGAGCCATGATATTATGTTCCTTACAAGTGTATGTAAACTTTTAACCACAACTGTACATACAAATACATAAACATGCATACGCATACATATACCACTCAGCACCCTACTCTGAATACATATATATATATACATATATATATATATATATACACACACACACACACAGTACACACACATATATACACATGGTTTCAATATTTTGGATCATTGTTTCAGATAAATTATCAACTGTGTCTGGGAAGAGGTGAGTGTGTGTGTTACTTTAAATGCTGTTATGCTCCGTTTATCTTTGATCAAAAGTACAGCAGTGCGTTTATCTCTCTCCACCTGCATTGTGTGAAAAGGTGACCGGAATGAGTGGAAACGTTTCTGAGATGGAGACAAAGAGGTCCTGAAAATACAGCGCTGGTGTAAAGCGACAGATTGGTACAGGAATGTGTTTTCAGGTCAAGTCCACCGGCATGTCTCTGTCTCTGTCTCTGTCTCTGTCTCTCTCTCTCTCTCTCTCTCGCTCTCTCGCTCTCTCTCGCTCTCTCTCTCTCTCTCTCGCTCTCTCTCTATTCCTCTCTCTCGCTCTCTCTCTCGCTCTCTGTCTCTCTCTCTCTCTGTCTCTCTCTGTCTCTCTCTCTCTCTCTCGCGCTCTCTCGCTCTCTCTCGCGCTCTCTCTCTCTCTATCTATCTCTGTCTCTGTCTCTCTGTCTATCTCACTCTCTCTCTCTCCCCATTCAGTTCAATGAACTCTCCAAGAACCTGCGAGACGAACCCGTTGCGTCGACTCTGGGGTTGCCATAGCGATGATCAATGTGGGTCAGTGTGTGTGTGTGTGTGTGTGTGTACGTTTGTATGTGTGTACATGTACGTGTGTTGGCGCGTGGGAGTTTTGTCAACCTTGTGCTGCCGCTCCTCGCTGGGCATTCATGTGTTCTTGAGTCCGATTGGTCGACAAAGATGCTGGTTTTTATTAATGGCGCAGGCCAGTCGGCAGGCAGAAAATTGGCTCCACTGTCCTTATACGACACACACACACACACACACACACACACACACACACACACATGTGCGCGCGCTTATAGACATCTTCAGCTGTCAGGTTGTAATGGATGCCGTGGACCACATTAGCGTTGCAGACGGTTCTCCACACTGCGCCGCATCTCCGCAGATGAATGAGAAGGTGGACGTGATGTTTTTATTACACAGACAAAAGTACAACTTTAAAGGCCTCACATTCCTACATTTTTGCTGTTTCATTTTTTCCTCCTGAAAGCAACTTACTGCTCAGCTTTATTAACCAGTGAGAAATTATTTCCAGCTTCTCTTCATCCCTTTGAAACAATAAACAAGCTGTGTTACTTACTGTAAAGGTCATTTAAGTTCATTATGTAAATGACCTCTGATCTGCCCTCTTCCTGACCTCTAGCTGCTCTGTGTTGTGCCTCCTTCAGAGAGACAGTCTAGACTGAACCTGGAACTCTTGACTCATTCCCACAAGACTGGACAAGTCCTAATGCTGTAAGCTATATTTAATGTGGTCGTGTGTGTGACCTCACAACCATTTGCTGCAGAGTTTCTCTTTATGGAGGAAAGAGAGAACAGTACTATTTAAAACTTTAAAACTGTTATACTGTGAGGGAACTGCATTTAAACTATGTTACTGTTTTATAAACTTCAAATAAAATTCAAATAAAATTCATATAATTGTTTATGAAGTAATATTCAGAATAACTATATATTGAAATTTAAGTGCAGAGTACATTTATAATGCAATTTAGTAGGATAATAAAGCTAATGAAATATCTGAATTAATAACAAGTCTAAAAATTAAATATATTTGATAAAATTAAATCAATATCCAGAATGACTTTTTAATAGAATTAATATTTTCAGTGCTTAATATTTCAGATGTGATGATCTCAAGGCTGATTGATTGATTACTGGGTCTGTGTGTGTATAAATAAATGTGTGTGTGTATTGTCTGCATGTGTGTGTGTGGTGTTTGCGTATGTGTATGTATGTGTGTGTGTGTGTGTATATAATGTGATCTGTTCTCTCTCGGGGGTGTGAGGAGAGAAAGCTGCGGTTTTTTTAAAGAGCTGGTACTCCACGGCCGCGCTGTAAAACAGACTCACAGACTTTCCATTATGGCAAATAACCGACAGATTAGAACTCTGAGAAAAGAAGAAAGAGCTGAGAGCGAGGAGGGATATGCAGGAGTGAAAGATGTGTGACGTGGTGTCAGCATGTTTCTGCTTTTCCCAGCCAGTAAAACCAGTTCCAGAGCAGAGCTGCGCTGGTGTAAAAGCTGCTTTATGGAAACGTTCTGCTGTGTGATGGTGGGTTTGCGGATCATGGCACCATATAAAACAATTAACTGAACAGTTCTGTTACATAAACAAGCTGTTTATAACCCTTCAAGGTGGAAGGTGCAGAACTGATGGTCATTAAATTAAAAACCATAAATTCACAAATATATATACTTACATATATACATGTATTGACATATATACGGTATATGCTTGCATTTATTGTAATGTTAACTTGGGTATTTGCTCGTGGGTAGTCCCTCACTGCCCCTCACAAGAAGCTTTTACACAATACTGTGTGTGTATAAATATAAATATATACAGTGGTGTGAAAAAGTGTTTGCCCCCTTCCTGATTCCTCATTTTTTCCATGTTTGTCACACTTAAATGTGTCAGATCATCAAACAAGTGTAAATATTAGACAAAGACAACACAAGTAAACACAAAATGCAGTTTTCAAGTGATGGAAAAAAATCCAAACCTACATGGCCCTGTGTGACAACGTGATTGCCCCCTAAAGTTGTTGCTGCTAAGGGTGGTTGGCAGACATTGTCTTACTACAGAAAACCCACTTACCCAAAACAGGACAGCAAACAATACAATCATCACAATTTCCACATGTATACTTAGTCAGCTGTAATTCAAAACAAAGAGGCATAGGAATTTTAATCAACAAAAGAATATGTTTTACTTGTAAGGACCATTATAGACTCAGAAGGAAGATTCATAATCATAAGAATTACAACATATAATAAAGAGATATTTATCGCAAATATATACGGGCCAAATAAAGATGACCCGTCGTTATTCCATCACGTTATTCCATCAGTACATTCAGTCACAGAATTGGTAGTGGGAGGAGACTTCAACCTGGAACTTAATCCAGAATCTGATCGACTTAGTAAAGCAGTTAGTTACTGTACATGCCAGTCATCTGAAATAATAAAACAGTATATGAATGATTTGGGCCTGTGTGATGCCTGGCGTGCTAGCCACACCATACTTCAAGAATACACCTTCTTTTCACTAGTCCACCACTCTTACTCCCGTTTAGACTTCTTCCTTACCAGCAACTCAATGATGAAAGATATAAATGACACGCAAATTTATCCAATCACAATTAGTGACCATGCACCAGTCACTATGACTCTCGCTATAAAAATGAGTGCGCAGTCAAATAGACATTGGAGGTTGAATACATGATTACTCTCAGATCCAGAGTTCCTAAAATATTTTTTAAAAGAGTGGACATTATTTATTGAAACGAATGACCTACCCAACACCTCTCCAGGCATACTCTGGGAGATGGTAAAGGCTGTAATACGAGTTAGAATAATCTCATATTCATCACACAAAAAAAGAAGGAAAAAGCACTTGAGACAGAATTGGAACAGGAAATTAAAACCTTGGAAGCTGCCCATGTCGCCTCTCAAGAGAAACACTTACTAAGTGAGTTGAAAAAATCTAAAATGAAACGGAAAAAATTAAGGGACATAAAAACACAAATTCAATTACAGAGATTACTCTTGGAGAACTTTGAATATAGTAATAAGTGAAGCAGGTTCTTAGCAAACCAACTAAAAAAAAATAAAGAAAGAATAACAGTATCCTCAGTCACAAATTCCAATGAGAAAACAACTCATGTCCCACAATAGATCAATAACATATTTAGGGATTTCTTTAAAAAATTATATTCACCTAATATTAATCCATCCAGTACCGAAACAGATGAATTCTTGAGCCCCATTGATTGCCAAAAATAACCAATGAACAAAACCTGGCTCTGGAATCACCTCTTTCAATAGAAGAACTTTATGATGCCCTACAGCAAATACCTAATAGAAAAGCACCAGGCCCAGATGGCTTCACCGCAGAATTCTACAAAACATTTTTCTAGCACCAATATTTAATAGAATGGTTAGTGAAATTAAAGAGACATCCTCACTTCCTCCAAACATGAATTATGCAGATATCATCTCCTACTCAAACCAGATAAAGAACCTGCACTCCCATGTAGCTATTGTACAATATCACGAACGCAGATCTAAAAATCACCAGCAAGGCACTGGATAATAGATCTAATACATCCAGACCAAACTGGGTTTATTAAAGGCTGTCAGTCCACTAACAACACAAGGAGACTAATTGACCTAATAGATTATTGTAACATTTAGAACAAGGAAGTCATAATTGTCTCTTTGGATGCAGAAAAGGCTTTTGACAGGGTAAACTGGGAATTTCCATTTGCAAATTTGGATTTGGATGGAACTATTATACAAATTAAATAAAATTATACAGCTCACCTAAATCATGCATTAAAACAAATGATCAATTTTCTCCAAGCTTTAACCTAGGAAGAGGCACCAGGTAAGGCTGTCCACGTTCTCCAATATTTATCAAACCACTGGCAGCTGCAATTCGGAAAAATAATAATATTAAAGGCATTCAAACAGCAAACGACACATAAAACTACCCTTTACGCGGATGATGTTCTGCTTTCTTCAAGACGCACACAGCTCTCTCACCGAAGCTATAACACTTATAGACAAGTTCTCATCCATCTCAGACTATGCAATCAATTGGAATAAATCAATTGTTCTACCAATATCTTGTGACTTTCAGTTCAATCCAACTATTCCACTGCAATCTGGGAACAATATTAGATACGTAGGTATTAACATCTCTGCCAAAATATCAGACTTGACACGATTAAATCACAATGTTCTGCTTAAAAAGATTGAAGACGACCTCACTCGCTGGGGTATCCTGCCCACATCACTTATGGGGAGAGTAGCAACAATCAAAATGAAGATCCTTCCAAAAATGAACTTTTCAATGATATCCAAATCAACCCCCCTATACCTCCGTCCCTGGTCCTACAGAAGCAGCAGGGGCTGCTTTTCCCACTGGAAAGTTCAGGCAAATTTCAGACCTGGGGTGTTACGTGAGATCTTGGCGGGGAAGAGCGGCCTCCCCTCATGGAGGCTTCGCCCTCAGCAGCATTAACTACCCTCCACTTCCAGCTTACACTTAGACACACATAGAAGGGTGTAGAAAATACAAAAAATGTGTTATTTTGATTCATGTAAAACTTGTTTGAGTGTTTGAATTCTGAGGGGCTTTTTTGTGTATTTTTTTTTTCTTCAAAGTCTACTAGAAACTTATATAATTTCGATTTGTGTTATAAATTTGTTTCTGTATGTCTTGTTTCTGCTTTTTTGAAAAAGAAAAACTAAACCAAGTTACACTCAGAGTCCAGAGCATGGGAGGCATAACCATTAAAGCAGCTGCAAAGGGGAACAACTCCATATGAAAGTCTATGTATTTGAATGCAGAGTTATTAAAGTCCCTTTTGGTGTAATGGGCGCACTGTATATGTCGGCTGGTTTTCGCGGGGGTCAGGCATCCCAATACTTTTGTCCATATTAAACAAAAGTAATGTGACGCCTGACCCCTACGAAACCCAGCTGACACGTACAGTGCTCGCATTACTTCGGTGAAAGAACTTTTAAAATAAAAAGGATTTTTTAAAAACCTGCGTTAACGCATGATAAAATAATTGTTGGCGTTAAGTAAATAATGCATTAACGAGATAACGCCCAACCCTAGTTTTTACATATATTTTTTCCATTTTTTCTGTTACTACAGTACAGAGTACATTCATGTCCTTTTCCTTTTTCTGTGGCTTAGTTGTGTTTTTTATGTTTTAGTTTATGATTTTACAAGTGTGTTAGAATAGGTAAGTGACTTGGTGTGTGGCTAGGGTGTTTCGACTAACACCAAAATTTGGGTCACGTCACCCTTGAAGGAATGGATCTGTGTTATGTGTTTGTTTCTTTTTATTTGTTTAGTTTTTAGTTTTTTATTTACTCCTTTTTTACATTTATTTATTTATTATAATATACATTTCTCTCTCTCTCTCTCTCCCAAGTGTCATGTTGCTCTATCTCTCAGAAAGGAGGGCAGGCGCATAGGCAGGCTTCCATTTCTTCCATTTCCAAAAACACACACGAGGGCCTGAAACAAAACTCACAAACTTTAATGAAGGAGACAAACAAAACAAGCATAAATGACTGTAGCACAAAAACATGTCAACATGACGCACAGTGGACTGACACTCAGGTCCAACACAAAAGAACCTAAATACACGACCTAAACGTCCAGGAACCAATAGCAAATCAACATCCTCTTCCCTGAGCACAACAGTCAGATGAAACACATAATGTAAACAAACACAAGACAGGTGTGCTCAGGCATCACAATAAGAGTCCCCTGAATACAAAAACAGAAAAGGATGGCCTCTAGCAGTCGCCAACCGTCACACCAAGTGACTGGGGTGGGTAAGGGTTTATTGGTGTTCTTTGTTTGTTGTGTTGTTTCCTTTTGTATTATCTGAAAACATTTAATAAAAAAGTAAGAAAACAAACAGAAAAAAGCTCTATTAACATCTTTTTACAACTGCTAGCCTCCTTTAGTACTTCAGAACTACATTACGTTTCTACTCCAATTCACTTAATCTAGAATTGAGTTTTGACAATATCATAATGTTTTATTGTCTTTAACAGTCACTAACAGTTTAAACTGACATGCTCACTCTACTTCAAGTGCTCTCAGTAAGTCTTTTGCAGTTTAAAGGAATAATCCAAATTAAATTTACCCAATTTTCACTTACCCTAGATGCAGTTTGGTGTCTAAATGTTTGCTTCTGCAGTTCAGAACTGGAGCTACAAGGTTAATGCTGGTAACAAACACAGAATGGATGATTGACTACATCACAATAAGTGGAACAAACGAAACACAACAAACTGTTCTTTTAACTTTGAGATTACAAATATAGGGAATGCATTGAATGTATTTCTATGTATTTACAGTGCTCACCAGATTTGTCAGAAAACCTTTAGTTTTCTTTCTGAATCAACATTTTCTATGGGATACAATACTACAAAATACTCCCACAAATGAGGGCCATTGATTGCAAACAAGATTTGTTCATTTGCATACACAAAAAAGTGATTTTCCAAACAAATTCATTCAAGCCCATGTTGCAAAAATGAGTAAACCCCAATTAAAGTCTTAGGAGAAAAGCCAAACTTAAGACTACAAAAATCTAATTAACAAGAATTCAACAACAGGTAAGTCTAGTTATTTATTTAAGAGGTGTCCAGTAGAGAGGTGACTATAAAAGGGCATTACTTAACAAAGAAAAACCCTTCCCATTTCACGCAGTCAGCAATGAAAGAGAAATTTAACAAAACCTGAGAATGGAAATCATTTCTTTACACAAAAAAGGTGAGGGCTACAAGAAGATCAGCAAAGCTTTACATATCAGTCACAATACTGTAGCAAATGTGATCCAAAAATTTAAGAAAGATGGAAGTACAACCATCTCACAGAGATGTCCAGGCCATCCACTGAACTCGACAGGAGCATCTTCTGATGAGAAGGGTTGAAGAAAATCGCCATGCAAGTTCACTGCAGTTAGCTAAAGCAGTAGAAAGTCAATCTGGAGTGACTGTTTCCCATGATGCCATACGGCATACACTGCAGAGGCATGCATGGGTATCGTCCACAAAGGAAGCCTCCCTTAAGGCAACGTTGCATTATCTGTACCTTACAGGAGACACAGTGCAGTGCAATGTAGCTGATGCCATTAAGAGCATCGCATCTGATCACTAAAATGTTTCTTATTCTGTAAAACACAAAACTATTATTGCTGTCACAATTATTATCCAAATTTTATTATTAAAGCAATCAATTATAAGTCTGGAATGTGCATAATGATAATGCATATTTTATATATATGATTTTAAAGGCTTTTTGGAAGCCTTGAAAGACTACAACTGATTGGATATTGTTCTTTTTTGTTTGTTCCATTAAGTTAATTGTCATTGTCTTAAAAAGGTAACTGTTTGGATTAAAAAGTCTGGTTACTTAATTACATGGCAAATCAACTATTAGATTACTAATGTGACAGATCTGTGTGCTTTGTGATATTGTCAAGTATTGTGATACTGTCAAGTATCCCATGGGTCCAAATTTATTTTCACATGTTTCAACACTCTACCCAGGTGAGCACCAAACAACTGAGCAATGGTCCACCAAAAATCACAGCTCACAGTGCTGGAGGGAATACATTTTTACAAAGGTTCACACCAAAAAGAACCAATATCAGAGTATGCTTTTCCCTTCTTTAAGCATCAGCAATGCAATGCAGTCCACATAATCAACCAGTTTTAACATTTGACTTTTGACAGACATTAATATTGTCCCTGCAGCAGAATCAGACACTGAATTGTGAATACATTTTGGCATGTGGGTTGCTGAACAAATTATTTATCTGTCATTTTTTTTTAAATATTTTTGGGTTCAAATCAACACAGAATTACAACAAATATCAGAAAACAGGCTTGAACAAGGGAATTATTTACTATGCTGGACATTGATCTTCTGAACAGGAGCTGAATATTTTACTCCCCTGCTCAAACACACACACACAACTTGGCAATTAACAGAGAAGTTAAATCAGATATATTTAAGGATGACAATCAGTTAACTGTACTGGACACCAGCCCTTCAGGACTGGAACTGAACACCCCAGTGGTAGACCAGTTAACACTTTGTTTAAGTGATGTCAGAAAGCGGGAAATACCCATTTTTGTTTTTTTCTGGCAGTTACATGGCTAATTTAGCAGTGAATCAGAAAATAAATATGAATTTCTACATGGAAAAGTATTTACTTTTCAACACAGTGATGAAAAACCAGGACAAGTATTCTCCAGACCTCTGTGCTTACGTTTTCTGTGTGGTGGGCGTATCTTTGTACAGAACTCAAACATACAAACATCTGATAAGGATCTGTTCGCAGGATTAGCACTCCCTCCATCATTCAGCAGTTATAAGGAGTGTTTCAGCATAACTGCCGGATAAAACAGTCACAACTAAAGTCATTTACATATAAACTGACATGTTTACATATAAAGTCGTTAAAAATAATAGCCACAAAAATTGTCAGTTTAATTGTAGAAGATATGGAGCGGTTAGAAAACGATCATTTAAAAACTTATTACGGTTGTGTCTTGGTCACACAAACATTAAAAGTGGAACCTGTAAATACCCTTAAAGAAAAATTTAAAGATATACTATGACAAAACAAAAAATCTACAAAGAGTTAGGGGTACAAAATACAATTATTCAGCATTCATGGAGACCAAACATGTAATAACATTCAAAAACCCTTTTTTCCTTAACATGACGCACACAGCATTCCCCCCTGCTCCAGCCCCAAAAACTGGGAAAAAAACCCAGATGGAAAAGAAATCACATAGCAGCACTTTTAAAAAGCAGATTATACTCTGACTCAATGTAAATTAAACCTCATCAAAATTCAAGACAGAGCAGTATAGAATTTTTAGGTTATATATGTCAATAGCACTTTCGACATTAAGTGCCTGTTTATATAGCTCTTTTTAAAAGGCCAATAGTAAGTTACACATTAAGTTTAATTTTGACACCACACCAAAAGCCTATTTCGAACAGAAGTTCAATTTTATTCCCTTATGCACAACAACTAAACAATTTCTGGGCTCTGGAGCTTCACATGCAATCAACAGTAAAGTGTATTTGAATAATTATAAATCTTATAAATCTCAAACATTTGAGTTAGTAGGCTGTCTCTGCACTCTGAGTCCTTTTTACATTAGGCAAACAACATAAGGTACACACAGCACAATCCTTTGGATAAAACACTCTTTTCTGTCCAGGAGGGGTAGAATGGCCAAAACTTTAGTTTTTTTAGCTAGCTGGGTTGCCATCATCTACCGAACCTGCACTGCTGCACTGCACTCACTCAAAAGAGTGGTCTGGATGAGTGGGGGGTATGTGACGAGTATATTTTTTCACATTACACTTCTGTACTTCACATACTCCGTTACTGAATGCATTTCTAATGGCTGTTTACTATTTTTACGCACTGTTTGCTGAGGTGGTATTCAGTTAGGATCCAGCCTTTGTGTCTGTGAGAGGGAGAGAGGCACTGAAGAGAGTGCGAGAAGTAAAATGCCAGTCTAATGATGGTGGCTGAAGCATTCTTGACAATACAGACTTGCGTTCGGGATATGGTCATTTACTACATCAAACTATAAACAAGTTGCGATGCACTGAATATCCTGGATATATCGCCTAGCCCAAATATGTCTACACTGTGCTGTAATTTGTCACAATAACAGTAAATACTGTAATTGGTCATATTACCCAGCTCTAGTGCCATATGTGAATAGCAGAAATTCTAGAAATTACAGCTCTTTAAACCTCTGCTCCTCAGTACTTTCAGCAAAGTCAAACTAGGCTAATACCACAGAGGGCTCACTTATGTGGGTCAATTGCCTCTAAATTCTGGAGAATTCTCCTTCTTCCCGATGTAATCCTGCGGTGCTTGGGATATGGAAAACAGTGTGATTAGACATGCTAAGGGCTACTGACAAACCCATTTACATACACATATCAGCAAATCACTGTGCCAATGTCTTAGGAATTATTAAAGGATTCAAGATCCTGCTTGGAAGATGTTGCTGTCACGAATCCAGTCACCACCACAACCACGCCCTCCACCATGGCTCCCTGGAATTCTAGCCACAGCCCTCGGTCAGTCCCCAAATGCACGCACCTGGAACTAATCCTTGTGTTCACTATTTATATCCGGTCGAAACACCTCATCCCCGTTCGTTCATGGACCTACTTTTCGGATTACTTATTGTCATGCCCAATTTGTGGACTTCCTGATCTCAACCTTGCTTTGTTTGCGACCTCCCTTTGGATTATCCCTTGGATCTGAACTTTGTTTTCTGTTATGAACTTTGCCCGTTTCCTGGACTATGAACTCGGCATGCTGCTATTTTGTGTTTTTCGGCCGCCATTTTGTCTACTTGTTTTTCTGTGTTCCAATCTTGCCTGTTTCTACTTGACCATTCTTTGTCTTTACGGATTGGACTCTGTTTTGCATTCTGGCATGAGTTTTAGTATTACAAACAGCATGATGAACTAGAACCAAAAAAAAGGTTAAACAGGTTTAAAAAAAGGCAGGTAAAAACCCTTTCAGCAGCTTTAGCACTCCATTTCGAGCACACATAGTGGACCTGAATCGCATTACAGCTCTGCCTGCAGCCATTTCTGTGATTGGTCTTGGTGTGCTGTAACACTTCAACCACAGTAAGGCCATGCAAATTATTGTGCACTGTTAAATTTGGGGGAGTGGGCTGCAGATGATGATTTGTACCTTGGAGAGAAAGAGCCAATCATATTACATATATAAAAGTAGTACTGGTGAATGGTGGTAGCAATTCAGCAGACATAAAACACCATTTCCACTCCCCAAATCTCAATAGTTCTAAAATGTATTACTAAACTGACCTCGGGAAATAGAGCCCATGGCAACACTGGGCCAACGCTGACCATCACAGCCCAGATTTTAATCCATTTACGTTTACGGCATTTAGCAGACCAGATAGATGGTCAAATGAAAAAAGCAGTCTCTGTTTGTCCAATTTTAAAAGCTACCTTTAGCTTGTAATTTTTTCCAAAGGTTTGGATGTTAGAAATCCCAATATTTGATTATGTAAATGTTCTTTAAACTGATGCTCATTTCATTTTCTCATAAATTGATCTTAAAATGAACGATTCAATAAATCTAAATAAATTGAGATCTCATTAAATATCTCAGAATATGCTGGATTGCCTACTGGTTCTATGCAAAAAAACCCAAAAGTGTTCAGCCTGCACCTGCTAAACCTGGTGGTAGGCGTCGTGATCTTTCACTCTCGTTTCGTGAAATTCACGTTTGGCACATCAAATTTTCTACTGACATTTAAAAAAAATTATTTTTGCTGTTCTGAATGCATGATTTATTGCTGCCGAATGTGTTTTTTTCCAGACTCATTTTCCCCTCACTCTTTTTTGTGCTGCCTATGGTGCAGCTCAGTACATGCCAGAAGAGTGTGAATGCGGTCAAGGTTACCTCATCACCTTCTGGAAGCTGCAGTTAACAGCTTTTTCACTTAACCTGATGTAGTGAAGCAAAATCTGCATTCATTGCTCCTGTTTGCACAGGGATTGGGACCTACAGACTACTGCAGACTGCATAGTAATAGTAATTACTATAGTACTTAAAATTAGTCAAACGTTGTATGACTTCTGTTAGCTGTGTGCCCTTGTCATAGCAATGATACTAATATGGCATTACCAGCTCCTTGAGTCTCTCTTTAACTATTGGCAGTGAGAAAGTGATTTGGGAGCAAATCATACTGCATTTTTACCGTTTAGTGATGATTCAGCAGAAAAACAACTCAAGCTGCGCAAAATGGCGTATCATCCCTTCTTTGACTGTGTTTCTATTACGGATTTTGACTGAGATGGGCAAAAGCTACTTTTAGCTTGCACGCCACACTTTAGCTGTAAATTTTCTCAACTCATCCTCACTTACAAAACAGCTCTAAGCGCAACCTGTAGTCCCCACATAACACAACACACAAACACACAAATACATACAGCCAGAAAATTCGAGGTTAGAGTAGTTTTTTGGTCTCTTCATGTTTTTTTAACAGGAGATGAAGTGGTCTGCCTAAAAAGCAGAAGTCATGCTGGTTAAAGCCCTGACCCCCACCTGACTAAACACGATTAACTCTAAGGACACTATACGGTTCTAAAGGCTGAAGCTGCTCCTCTCTCGCTTTGAATGATAGGTAAAGTTCAGCACCGCCCGCCTTACCTCACCGCCTGCCTCCCGCACACCAGCAGCGCGAGGAACCGCACAAGGACAGTGAGTGCTTCCATCACCAAGTTTTCCTCCAGGAGGTTAAGCCCGAGTTATTAGAGGAACAGAGGAGAGTATGAAGCCGAGGAGAGCCATGTTTCAGGGTAAACCGCTCTAGAAACAACTAGCTTCTTCCAGTGCAGCGTTAAACTCAAACCCGACGCGCGCGCTCTCTCGTTCTCTACAGTTCTCTCTCTCTCCGCTCACTGTCCATCACTCCCCCCTCTCTCTCCAGCGCACGCTCTTTCCCACTCTCCCTCCAACACACACACACACTCTCTCTCGAACACACACTCACTCCCTCTCTTCCTTTCTTCTGCGCGCGCGTTCCCACTCTTTCTCTACAGCTTTCTTTCTAGCACGCTCAACCTTTCTCTCTGTCACGCTCTCTCTCTCTTTCTTACACACACACACACACACACACACACACACAGCTCTCGCAATCCCCTCCTTCTCACACACGCTACAGCTCTATCTGTCTTTCTCTTACGCTCAACCTCGTTCTCTCTCTCTCTCTTTCTCTCTCTCTCTCTCTCTCTCTCTGTCGGTTTGGTTCGAGACCGCCAGATTAAATCGCCCCCTTCTGTAAAGAAGACAGTCCTGGTTATTATATAACAGAAAAAAACTCAATCGTTTTCAGTCGTCACGGGAAGCTGATTCTCTGTTATTAGTTGTTTTTCTTCCTCCGTAAGATGACGTTACCTGTTATTTTCTGTTTTGTCCTCAGAGGACCTTCATCGCAAAATCGAGAAGAAAGTTAACAGAACAAGAAAAACAACATTTAACTCTTTAATGAGATTAGGGCTGAAAGGCTGTATGCAAATAACACGCGCATGTTATGAATATGCATGAATGAGACACGCACATACAAACGCAACGCAGCAGTGTGGTTGGAAGTAAAGGACCGAATAAGCAGTTGTTAGCTAAAAAATCAGTTCATTTAAATTTAATTTGCATGTCGTTTTTTTTTACAACAGGCCGTGTCACCGATTTTATAAGAATATGTTATCAGGTCTCTAATGAACAAGCCAAAGGAAGGTGAGAGAGGAATAAAATACATATAAGAGCATGAGCAAGAACAAATAAGAGCTACTTCAGAAATAGTAATTAATAGTAGTTACTGAATCATAAATCAGAGTATTTAAGACGTACTTTTCAGGATTGTGTTTTTGATTTTAAAGTTAGATTATGTAATGAACTTCAAGATTCTACTGGACATCTAATAGATAATACAGGCTTGAACTTATAAAATCAGAATTATGTTGGTGTAATATAGAGAAGGCAGCTTAACCAGGGATTGACATAAGTGGTACACAAGTACAAATTGGCGTATGTGGTTCGTAAATGCGCAGCAGTTTTTAGTATTCACCGTGCAAATGCTTACCTAATTGGAGTAACTACAAACTGTGTGGCCCCTCGACTTCACGGCCCGAAACACAGACCTCTGCGCGGTTAGCATCTAATACTAGCACCCCCCCCCCCCCCAATTGATTCATGTAGGTACT
>JBBJLS010025375.1:0-14840 GCA_037577275.1 Bryconaethiops microstoma
GTGTTTGTGTGTATAACAGAAAAAACATTTAGAATAATATAGTAATTTCATTTAGTAATTTTAGTAACTTTAACATACAACTGTGTAAACAATGTGCATGTGGAATATTCATGGTATTTCATTATTTCATCATTATGTTTATACCACCATTTGAACTGATGCTGTTAAAACATTGCCAGTCTCAAGCTGGAGCAGGAAAGTGGGGTACAAGTTTAATTTAGATGGGGCAGCGCTTCAATAAAGCCATTTGGCTTGAAGCTATACAGAGTTCATTGCTGGCTACAGTAGTGCGCAGATGGGATATATCCTCTAATGACCCATTATGCTGATTAAAGATCCTACATCTGCTGAAATCATGACTCTTATTATTGACACTTTTATACGAAAGATTAATTAAGCCTGAGAGAGTGAGGCCCCTCTCAAAGACCACTTGATCCCACTACTTACCTCTATAGCGTGCAATAACATACTCCTTACCACTATTTGTGTCACTTGTAATTCACTTACCTGTAAGTGACTTATCTACAGTATTTATACCTCAGCATTTGTGTATATAGAGTAGCGAATTTTGTAGAGAAGTCATTATTGTTTTTTTTTTATACATAATACTGTTCTTGTCTCTTTGTCTCTGTGTGTCTATGCAGTCATAACATAAGTAGTTTCCTCTAGGAAAGATTAAGTTTTCTGATTATGATTGTAATTCTGAAAAGCTCTTAATGCAACTGCACTCTCACCTTTCTTCACTTAACACTTAAGTCATAACCACAGTGATAACCACAGAATGGTGTAGGCAGAGTGAAAGTTCTGTTGCCCTAAGCTCTTAATCCATATAATTATATCCCACATATGTAATAAATCAGTGTTTTTAAACCATTTTATCTCCCGCTCTGCAGGGATGCAAAACAGTTTGTCTTTTTACATTTGAATTTTTCTTAACAAAACATGCATTAATGTGCTACACAAAATCTGGTTAGAGACACCAATATTCTCATACCACTCAAACAAACAGCTGTTGCACACCCTGCTCACTCTGTTCTCTCCTTCATTCTTAGAACTTATGTGTAATTTTATATAAATTTAAATTGAGAAATACTTTATTCAGTTTGACTTTTTAGTCCAGTTAATTACAGTTAGTTATATGAATTGTGGACATTGGTGGGAATGTAGATTCTTTACCATCTAAGAGAGAAAAGTTAAAAAAAATGAAGATAAAATTGTGTACCAAATTCAACACAGCATGTGTTATTAAATGTGCTGGCACATATTAAATGTGCTGGAATTAGTTTAATATGTGTTTAATATCTTTTTAGAATATTCTGGGCAATTGTTGATAGTTGGCATGGTGCGCCATGCCCGAGACTCAAACTGTTATTCCAACACACAATAAGATAATAAATAACAATATGAAATTTAGGGGTCCATCCTTACTCAGCATACAAGTTCTGGATCTTAGCTTCTGACAGTGGGTGTGACACATTCAGTTATCACATCATCAATCAACTGATCGCTGCTCAGTTAATTGCCTAGAATGAGAAAGATTTAAGTGAGTAGGGCTTTCATCAGTGTTTTGCTGTCAATGTGTATGCATATTACTTTCTCACTACAGTATAGCACATTAATAATACGTTATTTGACTTTAATTGTCAAAAAATAACATAACTGTGAATTTGCATCCTATTCACACTACACTGTTACATTGCTCTATTGCAGGGCTGGGCAATTCATTTCTACAGGGGGCCACATGAAAAATCTGAACTGTGCTGGAGGGCCGAACCAACGATAACATGAACTTAATTCTGCTCAGTATTAATTTTCTCCCATTGTAAAAAGAAGTAAAGTATGTATTTCGATAAGCTGCTACTAGGCTTGTCATTACACTGAAATTTCAAACTCAATACCAATAATAAGGATGGTGCTCGATATTTTCTACTATTTTCGATACAACAGGGAGAGAAAAAACATTTTTAATAAATAATTTAAAGTGTTCTCAGGGGCCGTCCCGCCGGTTCTCTGCGGAGGAGAGCTTTGCGACAGGTCTTGGGGAGCTGAGGGTCCCTGTAAAATATTGCGGTGCTAGGTTGTTTCCTGGCCGAGCTATGGGGCAAAATGCTCTGTGACAGCCGTTTTCAAAGGTCCGTGCGACTTTTTTTTACTCAGTAGAGAGGCAACAGGAGAGCCTTGGGCCTCCAAAGACCCAAAGCGTCCCCTGGTCTCTACTGAGGAAAAAAAAAAATCCAGAACGGGCTGTCATGTAAACATTGGGTCCTGCAGGTAGCCGGGGAGGGGCTGCCCGCTGTGATGCCTGTTGAAAATTGTTGTAGTCTGCCGGCGATTTCCGTGAACCGGCAGATACAAAACTAGCATTTAAGTAACGATACCAGTGCTAATTGATATCTAACTCAGTACTAAACTTTAGTATCGATTAGTATCTGAGAATCGATTTTTTTGACAACATTATTCAGTTGTGTTTATGACTGACATACCGCGGGCCGAACAGGGATACGCAAAGGGCCGTATGTGGCCCGCGGGCCGTAATGTGACCAGGTCTGCTCTATTCTCTATGTATTGTTTTGCGTCTGTCATTCTATATACTTACATCAACTGCCTCCTGTGCAATATCATACTTATGGTGCAATACTAGTCACTCTGTAAGGTTTACATAGCATCCACACTATACTGTTGCATTACATTACTGTTACAGTGTTGTGGTGTCTATTTATTGTGCTGTTTGCATTGTTTCTGTCATAACTCTGTTGAATGCTGAATGTTGCTATATGTTGCACCAAGAGACACAGCTGTGTCAATAAATGACAATAAAGTAACCTTAAACCTTAACCCTTGAACCCATGTAGCACTTCAAATTCCAGCACTCCTACTCAAAACATCTTCTAGCATGCCTGGCCTTTGTTAACTATTTCTTATTCATAGCTCACTGATATGAGAGGAAGTTCTGTTTCTAATCCTTTGTAAGTAGAAGAGACATTTTTTGTGATTGCAACATATCAATACATCACATTATTATATATTATATATTATAATTACATATTTAACTATGTAATTCCAAAAAAATGTGGAAAAACAAAATGAGTAGTTTTCTTTCCTTCTTGCATGCACTACCATGTCTTTCATTCTGTCATCCCCCCTTTATCTGCAAGCACAAGATCCTCCTTCTTTTGTCCAGGTTCGTCTCCATTTCAAGTGGGAGAAGTTTTCTGAAGAAAGAAAAAAAAGAGCCAGAAGAAGCTGACCCCTCAGAACCCATTAAGTAGGTGAAGGGCACAAAGCATAAAGGCCTGGCACAACTGAGGAGGAAGAGGCAGGGGAGGCAGTGTGGGGAATTTGGCGTGCAAGAAAAAAGCCCAGTTTTTCATTTCATCAAGCAATGAAACACTTCGTCCCTGTGGCCTTTATCTATGCTGTGATCTGAACTCAACACGAGGGCCAAAGCCCAATGGTCTGTTGGAAGAACGGGTAACTTCAGAGAGAGACCAGCCAGACTAATGAGAAAGTAGCTGGAGATAACATCAAAGCCAATTAAGCACCTCCACGTTTGGTCCGGCCTGAGAGATTTCAGTGTGTTTTATCCCTCTGCCCAATTTCACTCTAATCTTGCCCATGTTTATGCACTGCTTTGCCTGTAATTTGTTTCATTTTCATGTGCTTTTGCAGTTCTGAATACATTTTGAAGGGATACTTCACTCAAAACCCTCCTCTAATAGGGAATGAAAATAGCAGGGGTCAGATAGAAATTTGTAAATGAGATGTTAACCACTACTATCTACACACTTTTTAAAAGAGGTTCTTTAGTAAGACAGTGGTTATATACAGAAGAATGACTACTTAAAGAAGCACTCAAATGGCCCTTTGCAGTTTAGTTATGTTTTTTTTTTCATGCCACTCTAGAATTCACAAGGTTATTCTATTTTAACTGTCCCAAAAAACAAATATCTCTAAAATGGTAACTACAAGAAAAGGCAAAATATTTTCAATTTTTATAGTGTGTTTGTGTGAAGATAATTTATTCCAAGTAATTTTAGGGCATTTATATACATTGGTTCATTCATTTTCAAACAATACAGAAAAAACAAACAAACAAAAAAAAAAACAAAGTGACCTGTGCAGTTATGGAAAATTGTGTTTTTCTCAAAATACTTAATTTTACACTGCAGGCATCTGACATAACAGAACTGGTGGTTCTCCTCCAAGTGTGTTGAGCTGTCTGTCTTTAGGTGAGGTGTCTTCACTAACTCAGAGGAATAGCATACTGGTCCACATCCTCTCAAGGTTGTTGATATCGTGTGATTGAACGAGTCCTAACTAGTGAGTGGAACTAGATACATCTAATAGGAAAATTGGGAAAATACAACTAAAGAAATCACTTTCTCACTACTGAGCTTTAATGACTTCCTCTTCCTGCTTCAAAAACTTGCTCAAAGGCTTTTTGTCAAGAAAAGGCATGCCCCTCAAACTGTAAGCCTTTCTGACCTAAACGTTGCACAACCTAAACTTCACCAGCTATGTCCCTTAGCTGTCAACTGAAATAAGAATCCTTATGCCATCAAGTTGGGGAACAATTTCAAGCAAGTACATGTAATAGAACTCCAAAATGAGTCTACATATCACTGCTTGACCACCGTGAAAATAAATTAATATTGAAAAATTATTTATTCAATTTGACTTGTTATTTATATAAATTAGGGGCATTGATAGATTGATATATAGATTACATACAGTCTAAGAGAGAAGATTAAAAAATTATTAATTAGTAATTATACTCTGACCAATCACGTTACTCTAGTCAAGTTTCTACATTTACGGCTTTTAGCAGACACTTTTATCCAAAGCTACTTTCATTCCCTATCTACATTGGACAGTCTCCCTGGAGCAACTTGGGGTTAAGGGTCTTGCTCAGGAACCCACCACCACCTATATTTTTGTGTTGTCTTTTATCACATTCATTAGATTTATTGGAATTCTCCTATTTTTTTTTATTATTTGTTTTAGGTAAACTTAATGTAAATGTCGATGGGTAGCATAGTTACCAATTTTGCCACGCCCACAGCCTCACGCTGTGAAACAAAGAAAATCACGAGCAGCTGAGAATGCTCAGGCTGTGTTGGGGAACGATTTCAAGCAAGCATGTGACAATGAGATTCTCCATCAAAAGCATGATACACATGCAGAGGATGTGGGGGGTGGCAGTCTGATTATGCTAAGCGGCTCTATTTTCAGTGAATGACATCTCTGATTGATGTGGCGATAGGCTTCTCATCCAGCACCTCTGATGCACTGAGCAGTCAGAGCGATGATGGCAGACGGTGAGGGAATGAACGTGCTGCTTTTATACGAGGACTGCTTCTTTTTCTGACCATAAAAAAAATGAGCTAGAGCTGAATGTTCACAGCATCTCAGCCTCAACCACTTTATCCCTCCTCCTAAGTGATCTGTAGGCCTCCACTACTTTCTGCTCATCTTCCCCCACTCCACTTATCCAGACCTCTTTTATCATCTCTCGCCGTTAACCCTGGCTTTCTCTTAATCAATCTTATCTTCTACTCTTTGCAGTTCTCTCTTCTTCCCTTGCCTTATTTTTGCACACACTCGTGAATCATCTCTTATGTTCGGTGAGTCATTACGAAGATCTCACCTCTGTTGGTAGATTCTCCCTCGCGTTATCATTCTGATTCACTCTAGCTGAGATAGACGAGCCAACAAAAGTAGTGTTTAATGTCAAACAGTCATCAGAAGGGGTTTAGGTCATGCATTTAGTTCTACAGTTTTATAGCTTTTTTTGTGAATGTATGTTTTCACCCCCGGGGCTCACGCTTAAGAGTACACTCTCACAGATTCCCATGTTGGATGTACCAGCACAAAAAAACAACAATAACAACAACAAAAAACACAATGTCAAGGGAAAAGAGCCATCCGAGTATGTTTTATCTACAATGGCTCTTGCCCATCCCTTCTCATTTCAGCATGAGTCCCTCTTTGTCTATGCTAAAACAGAGAGCAATTCATCTCAAATGTATGCAAACACATGAACATACACACACACATATATACAGTAAACCCCCACTGTTCAGAGTTTGTTGATTTTTTCTTTGAACTGAACTAATAATTGTTCACAGAAACCGCAGATATCGTCCACATATTTTTTTGTTGCTTTTTTCGTGGCAATATATAATTTTTCATGCATTTTAGTGCTAAATTATTAAGAAAAATGAATTTGTAACAAATATTAACGTAAATTCAGTTATATTTCCATATAAAATATAACTATATAATTTTTTTTGTACTGTTGAGAGAAAACAAAGAAAGCACGTCTTGGGATGTTGAAATTCCGCTGTACTTAGAGGCGGGAGGTTTGTAAGTAACCAATCCAAAAGCATTATTTATTTTTCCTTACTGCTGATTAGCTGCTGTCCAGTCCAGCATTCCCATATCATAGCAGTATCCCATGTGTGTTCTTGTGTTTTTCGTTTTGTTCTTCTTAAATCCCTGTATTTTTATTGCTGTAAATTAAATTAATTTATTACTGTATTTACCCTGCTTATACCAAAGAAAACGACAGGGCATACCAAAGAAAATGCCCTTGCATGAATTACAGTAGAGTATATATAAAATTGGTATTTTACATTTTAGCACTGCGGGAGACAGCAGTTCAGTGTACACGGTACAGTACATATACAGGCTTACCCTTACATGAAGTTTAAAATGAAATTAAAGTGTTTTGGGAAGAATATTTGGGATGCATTTAGGCAATTTGTGGGTGCTCTCGGAACCTAACCACCGTGGATTTCGGGGGGATGATAGCTGTAGCATAGTGTTTTCTGGGGGCTCGCGCTGCACTTGCATGTTTCACCTATACAAATCACTAGGTGGATAGTGTGGGGGGCGGGCACGTACCCCCTTAATATAATGGTTCCGCCCATGCATACAAAGCATCGCAAGCCACAATTATAATCTAGACGTAACAATAGAATAACACCCCTTCACACTATTTCTCCAATACTCAGTGACAAAATAAAATCAGCAACAGAGACCATTTTGTAAGGGAGCTAGTTGGTCACAGGTAGACTTGCTTGGTTTGGTTTGAGTCCGAGGTCCAGTGTAGCTGGCCGAGGCTGGCCGCTGGCGCTGAGCTGTGCTTGCTCGTACTGCTGGGTTAGCTCCTAAATGCTTTGCATTGAGGTGATATTTTAGACCTGATATACTCTGACATGGGTGCCGGAACCCCCCCCCACACACACACACACACACACGAAAAAAAACAGGTATCACCCCTAACAGAGACACCCCCAACTCCGATGATACAAAAATTCCTTATTGCATGAATTGCAGATAACAGTACTCCTATCAACCATTCCGTCTTTCCATTTTTAAATGTAAACTGTAAAAATGTTCCATTCACTGGGTCAAGCAGCGCAATCTCATCTGTGTCCTTAATTTTACAGAGCACCTGTGGCCAGAACCGGACTGGGTTAACGAGTCACCACAGCAAGCGATTAATCAGAGTAGTAATTTTGATCAATTAATCACTGAAAAAATAACGCATTAAAAAAATTACCGCTGATTAATTGCACCATGTGACTTTAACCTGGTCAGGTGTTCTTTCGAAACATGCTACCCATCAAGATGTGCTACTGTGCCCTTCTGTGCATGTGCCTTGGGACACTGGCAGCTGTGACCTGTTGGGACAAAAACTTGTATCTCTATTTTGATACAAGTCTTTTAGATATCTTTTGTGACATCTTTTGAAAATACTAGATGCTCTTTATATATTGTTAAAATGTCGAGATGAAAGGACCAGCAGAAATGGTCCAAAGCAACTTTACATTATCTTTCATTATAATTAAGAGCATTACTCAATGCATTTTCTGGAACAATCGAATGTCACAGCTGGCTCTCCTGTGCCACACTCCCGGCCTTTCTGGTCTCCGGAGTACTGTGCTTGGGCTTTCCCACCACTATTATTTTCATTTTGGTGTCTCCCACATTACTTATCATCTTCACCTGTGTTTTATCTCTGTCTTCATTCTGTCTGAAACCAGGGTCTGTCCAAAACCTAGCACACCTTACAGAGTTGTTGTTCTTGTTTCTTTGCCTGAGTTTTTTCCACCACTTACTGAAACAAACTGTATCAAGCTACTCCTGCTAGTAAGTTTTCTTCGGTACTCCAGGTAAGACATGATACCTAACATGAAAACACTTGGAAACTCTCGTATTTGCTGGCTTATGGTATTGCTGCTTACAACATTTTTTTCTTCATGGCTGCTACCAATTTAAAGCAAAGATATCTAAAATTTCTTGACAGTTTAAGATGTGGTTGAGTTTGGAGCTTTTTCCTCATTGAAACTAGAGTGATGGGACTTGGTGCACGAGAACAGTTAATATATGTATTCGGGCTGAGCAAGGTTATCCATCAACTTTGTTCTTTTAATGGGGTTAAGTTTTTTGGGTTTTTTACATATTTTTAAATGTATAATTGTACTTTTATTCCCCAGAAATGTATGTCTAAGCCAATTTAGAGGCCTTTATTTTTCAGAGTGTAGGCAGTGTCATATTTAGAGAGTGTTGTATACACAGTGTGAAAATGCTGCTATTTAAGTCAAAGTCTGTGTTTGTGTGGTAATTTGGCAGAGCACTGCCGCAAGACATGACATGAAAAGTTAATACAGAGAGGAATTAAACTGGCTGTGGGATTAGATAATGCTTATTGCTGAAGTGAGTTATTGTAATTACAAAGGAAACTTAGACCTAACTTGTATCTACACCGTGTTTTCTCAGCTCCACTGACCATACAGATGTTTATTACAGCTTAAGACTACATACGGTAATGCATCTGATTCTCCACATCATTTGTTTCACCTTTTTCACCAGTGGTCAAGACACTCCAGGACCTGAAAAGGTGGACATGGGAGGTGGACCATTCTCAGCGTGGATGTTGAAGTGAAATGTTAGTGTGTGTGTGTGTGTGTGTGTGTGTGTGTGTGTGTGTGTGTGTGTGTGTGTGTGTTTGCATGTGTGTGTGCGTGTGTGTGTGTGTGTGTGTGTGCTGTGCAGAGTGGATGGCTTACAGTAGTGTTGATAGATTTTTTTTAACACTGTGTCCACTCACTGAGAACTTTATTAGACATGTTATCTAATCTGTGGGTCCACCTTGTAGATGTAAAGTTTGTCTGATGCTGTACAGTTTGTGTTAATCATTCTCAAGTCTTTCATCAGTGGTGAATTTTTGACCACCTCACACTGTTGGCCAGATATTTTCAACCCAATACTGATGTGTTGAAAAAACTGCAGCGGCAGTGCTGTGTGTTATCCGCTCTGTGCAGCACGCACCCACACACACGCACACACACACACACACACACACACACACACACACACACACACACACACACACACACACATACACACACACAGAGTGAAGTCAGTGGAGCATTCTCCTAAACACGACTTTTCAGCCCTCCATTCATTACTGTGACAGATAGAGATGTAGTGTGTATTTACTCAAGATAAAGTAAAGATTCTACCACCTCCAGTGTGTGTGTGTGTCTGTGAGAGAGATCCAATGGGGCACAACAGATGTTACTGCTGCCAGAGATAGTGCCTTTCATGATAAGGATGAGTGCTTTATGATGGTGGGGGGGTTGTGGACTCTTTGTGGGAGGTTGTGTGCGTGTGTGTGTGTGTGTGTGTGTGTGTGCGTTCGCCTGTGTGAGAAAATGTTTAAGCTGTGTCACTGTAACCAGATTCTAGAAAACCTTATCAGAAGCAGAGCTGTTCTTTTTTTACTCTCCTCTCTTTCTATTTCTTTTTTGTCTTTCTATTTCTCTCTTTTCACAAATATGATACACCAAATCTCTCCCTCGCTCTTTCTCACAAACAGCTGCTCCTCAAGAGCTTTAGCAGAGCTTTAGTTAAACAAACATTCTCAATTATCTGTGTTTTAGCGTGAGAAACAAGCCTTATGACTCAGAGAATTACAGAGGAAAAAGACAATATATAGAGGGAAAGAGTGAGAGAGAAAGAGAGAAACGGAAAGTAAAAGAGAAGGAGAAGGCAAAAAAGAAAACAGGGAAAGAGTGAGAAAGACACAAGGAGAGAGAGAGAGAGAGAGGGGGAAAGAGAAACAGAGAGGGGGAAAAAAGAGTGTGTGTGAGAGAGAAAGCAATTCAGTGTGAGTAATTGATTCAGGGTTGCCGGAGCTTGTGGTACGGAATGCATGTCACTGTTAATGTCTGGTTGTCATTAGCCATTCACCTAGAAACTGCCATGCTAAGACCGTGGGAGAATTTTAACTGCACAAACATGAAGAAACCACTTCACACTCACACCCAAAACACACACTCTCTACCCACTCTGACCAAAAACACACATTCCGCTCAATGATACAGGATTACGTTCCAGCCTAATTAAAGAATATGAGACGTGCTCGAAACCCTGGCTCATTCCTTTAGAAGCGCAAAGGGGAGTTATACACTTTCTGAGCCAGTTAGATTATGAATAGGATACATAAACATTGTGGTAAGAGATTTTATGAGGTAAGGGTAGTTTATAGTGGGTAGGTGTGTACCAAATTAGCCGCATGTAATCAGGAGGCAGTTTGAATTTACCCAAACCCAAACCATGCACAGAACACTTCCTACTGGACTGACAAAACACACTGCAAAGCTGATAACAGCATCAAATCTAGTTAACACTTTGAGACTCGATAAAACATATAGACAACTATTCCAATCATTTAATGATTTCCAGCAAAGCTCCCCATATAAGCTTCGATTATGAGAGTATTTGTTGACAAATAATAATTCTACAAATACTTTTAAACACACACACACACACACACACTCAAATATCTTCATTTAATTCATTTTATTGGATATGAAACACTACAGAAGTATATGTCGTATTAGCATTGGGCTGATAACTGATATTATCGAAGTGCCAATATTTTGTAAATGATTCAAAAATGTATAAAAAAGATTGCATTTATAAAAGGTGGCATGTATAAAAAAGTTTGCTTTTAATTATAGTAAAGGCTGGTGACCTGGTCGCTAGGGAGTTGCCCCTGTGATCAGAAGGTAGTGGGTTTGAATTACAGGACTGCCAGTGGCACCACTGAGGTACCCTTGAGCAAGCTACCATCCCCACACACTGCTCCTTGGGTGCTGCGTCGTCGGCTGCTTAACGCTTCACTTGGGGAAGGGGTTAAATGCAGAGAAAGAATTTTACATTGTTCACACTGTGTGCTGGGTGTGTTCACACACGATCATAAGGGGCCACTTTACTTTATATGGTATACAAACAGAACATTACCTATAGAATACAGACACCATAAATTACTAAGTAATATTAGAATATTACTTTACCATCAGGAAAATCGGGTTACGCTCTATAATGCTCATATGTGGTCTTTTGTAACTGAAATTGGATCATGAGAATATTATATTTTGCACAACCTTAATCTGTAATGCTGCTCCAAGTTGGTTTATACGTAGTTTCTACATTTTGTTAATATTTATATGTACAATAATGGATATCAGCATCAGGCCATAGTTGCCATATGAAAGTTTCTAAGGCTGTTTTAAAAGAGAATTACTTTACCAATGATATACCTTTTAAAGGAAGAGTTATCAGTGAGCTGATCCTTAAAACACCAAAGGTCTGCATCATTGTTTAAGTAAGCATAAATTAAACAGAGGTGTAGGAGATATGTTTCACATCCTCACTGTAACTTTTTTACAGGTCGGTGCTGCTGAAATTTTAAAGAGAAATGCGAGACAGTGATCGAAGGAGACTGTCAGTTTTGTAACTGGAAATCTGCTCTTCCTGTAGTTCTTAGCTTATTATCACCCTGTTCAAATGTGACATGTTTCACACCTTTAGATGCCCATTTAAGCATGGGCTCTTTCGCTCGCTGTCTCTCTAGCAGACACACACACACACACACACACACACACACACACACACACACACACACACACACACACACACACAAGAGCCGTATTGAAAAATGTAACCCTGCTATTAAAATACACTCTTAAATATTCCCTAATCATACTGTCAAACGTGAAGTGTGCACTCACGCAGTTGTAGGGTGAATCTCTCCTGTCCTTTCACAGTCAAAGATAATGAAGCTTCCCGAAACCACAGAAGTGCCGTTTACCTTGATGGCCACAGGAACCACAACGTGGTCTAAATAAAAGAAGTCACAAATTAGCGCACACCCTTCAAACCATCATAACACTGTAGTTTACTCAAGATTAACAGAAAGGTCCAGCCAGGTCAATGAATACGTACTAAATATGCAATTCAGTTCCCTGTGGCATTTTCTGTTAATTAATAATATTTTCAGTCATAAATTCCTGAGAAGTCATGTCTGTAATACTTTACCGAAGGGCAGAAGCCATATGTCTACATACCACCTACATAAGTCTTTTATGGCAATTGACATAAACCTAAAATAACATTTATAACACCTTATTTAAGCAAGCACTGCTTGCTTTGGTCAGTTTAAGTGTTGCTACAACTGATGCTTCTTGAATAAGTCTTTATAAATGTTTATATGAAAGGCTTATGTCATGTGGTCTTAAGATAAGATGAGATAAACCTTTATTCTTCCCACAATTTACATTGTCACAGCAGAAAGTGGACAGTACAAAGGTAAGAATAAAACCTGACACCCTGTATTCCTACGAAGAATACCTTAAAGTAAAATGAATAAATATATACAAGTGACTTATCCAAACCAGGGTCACAGGAGGTGATGGTGTCCCTGTTCTCTACATGTTACAGTGGAGCCATGGAGAACATTTAACTACAATTTAATAAGTTTTTTGTGCATTTGTGTTTTTTGTTTCTTCCATTCTGTTATACACATCTGTATGTGTATATCCGGCTTCTTAACTGCTGACATTCTGCACACACCATGACTACTGGACTCTCACAATGTCACTTTAAACAAATGTCACTTTAAACCCTCACTGCACAGTTTTGCACTACACTTTCTATATATTTATGTAAAGTTGGGGGAGCACGAGCCTAAGAATTTCATTACGGGTAATGATGCTACATTGTTATCTGTATATGACAATAAAACTTGAAACTTGAAATATAGATAGATAGATAGATAGATAGATAGATAGATAGATAGATAGATAGATAGATAGATGGATAGATAGATAGAAAGAAATATAAACCCTAAGTGCTCACCCTTGCCCAAAGGAATCTCTGGAAATTTGTGAGCTGAGGGAAGGGGGCAAGTCTGGATTTTGGCAGGGCCATCATCTAGGTGCACCTGGGCGATGGTTGCTATGCCAACTCCATAATCACATTCGAGGTCGAGACCATCTAAGTCTGGAACGGTTCCATTGACCAGGATTCCCACGTTCTGAAAAAAAAAAAAAAAAGAGAGATGAAGTGAGTCAAAATGAGAGACAAAGCAAAATTAAAAATGATCATGACCAGTGTGTGTGTGTGTGTGTTTGTTTGTGTGCGTGGATGTGTTCATGTTATTCCCATTATTTCATAATTTGTAATCAATGAGTCAGTGCCACTGGCTGGATGACAGTGATGACTACAAATGGTGATGCAGCTTGGCTGAGTAATCAGATTTTTTAAATAAATGCCAGACAAGGCAGAAGCAACAGGGATGAATGAGTTTTTCTTGATTGATTTCCTCTTCAACTTCAATCAGAGATCCTCAGAGGGCTGAGGGGTCAAGTCATGGAATACACAGGCATCTCTCAGTCTTTCTAAACTCTCTCTCTTTCTCTCTCTGCCCTGAGCTCTATTGTCATCGAGAGGGAGCACTTCCTCACAGTGGCGCCCGCTTCCTGCTTCCTGCTTCCTGTTTGGGCTTAAGCAGGAGCGAAGCAATTTCCTGTGGCCTTGAATGATGGACAGCTGGGGGATCCATCAGAAAGAAGCTGACCCACTTACCCAAAATACATCAATGAGAGCTGATACTCATGGGCGACAAACACCTCTGGCTTTGAAGCCATTCCAGTGGCTATTGTCTGAAGGCTCTGTGGATGTGTGGAAGTGGATATGGAGATACGGATCTAAAGATACGGATGTGGAAATATGGATTTGATGTGGGTCTGCAGACCCACTGATTGCGAGTATTGACATTTCCAGGCACTCTGAAAATCAAACACAAAGACTGTTTAACCTTAACAATCTAAGACGTTTTTCTCCTTCGCTCATTAAACTCAGCGCTCGGAATAATTGTAACACATGCATATATATATATATATTCCTGTTTTTAAAGGGCACCAGCAGATTAAAATGTAGCACCTCTCAGCTTCAGCATAAAAGAGTTAAAATACAGAGGCTGACACTGCACTGTTAGGTTGTGTATGAACTAATTCACGTGTGTCAGCAGGTTACAGCACCGCACAGCTTAGCCTTTTACTTCATTAAACAAACCCGATTCAACCCATCAGTTAATAAGCAAGGACTTTGTGTATTGAATATAGAAGGAAAATGCTAATCTCTGCAGAGCTGTGGCCACTCAGTTTGACACCCCTAGACTAATATCTCCTCTTATATTGGATAGGAAAGTTTATTGTGTGCCAAATCGTATCGTCTGAGTTTGTGATTCATTTTTACTGCTTTAAAAGGATATTATAATTAAAAATAATAGAACTATCACACCAAAACAAGTATGCAAAAGTGTGAAAGGTTCAGCTGCAGCCCATCACATACAGTGGGGCAAAATAGTATTCAGTCAGCTACCAATTGTGCAAGTTCTCCCACTTGTCTGATTTTTAAAGAATTTATTTGCAAATTATGGTGGAAAATGAGTATTTGGTCAATAACAAAAGTTCATCTCA
>JBBJLS010025414.1:0-14837 GCA_037577275.1 Bryconaethiops microstoma
ACACACACACACACACACACACACACACACACACACACACACACACACACACACACACACACACACACACATAAAATTACATTTGTGCACTGCACTGTGAACAGCAAAACAAGTAAACTACTGCCAGCTTTTATCAATCACAACAATACATTCGATCTCTAATAGAAGCTTTGTGACTCCCATACATACAGGCCATAAACATGTTACATTATGAAACAGGGCAATGTTATTTTAAGAAAACATCCAAGAAGAAACACACAATTAGGTTCTATAGCCTTAAATTAAGTCTTATTATTAATTCAGTTAATATGAGGAAAGAACTGCTACAAATGACTTTGTATCTCCTATTAAATTGATAAATGTTTTGTAATAACGAACGAGGAACTGAAATTTTGGCCCAAATGGACCCTTGCATTTTAAGAGGACACTGTTGTGTTGCGGCAGGAGTTTGGGTGAATTATTAAAATCCTTCATTCGGTTTGTGTAAAATTCAGAGACTGCAAACAATGACAGAGCAAAGAAACTCACCACTTTCCATCGCTCCTTGACGAACACGGCTGCAGACAGTATGTCCGCCTGCTCCAGCCCTCCGCTCATCCCGACTCTGGGCTGCTCCCACCTATGCCCTTAAATCCAACAGCTGGGGTCTGGGCCTGGCATCAGGATCCTGCGCTGCCTACTAACAAATATCACCAGAAACACAGCTGGTCAATCTAGACCCTTCAGTTCCATGCTTATGATTCAGTTATTAATCTTAAGGAACACATTATCCAGTAAGGCTGCTCAATATTTCATTTCTTGAAGGATATGGTTTACTGAAAAATTTTCCCATTACTCCAAACTTACTGAATCTGCCCACATATATTTGGTGCCCAATGTTTGCACCATTTTTGCTCTGAGGCTGTGAGGCTTGTAAAATAGAAACCTTCGTCACCCAAAATGAAAAAAAAAAAACATTTTCATAAGTTAAGTTTTAGATTCTTTATTCTCATAGCTCTGCTACAAATGTAAAGAAGCAAATTTAGGAAACTAAACATGTCTTGGCAGGGTATTTTTGGGGTAAGGGTGACCACTGTGTAGATTTTATTGTGAATACTTCCTTTAATTGTCACACCAGCCTTTGAAATACTGATATTACCTAAAATTGAGCCTCTATCCTCTCACCGAATGCTTTATTGTTCTTTGAGCATCCTGACCAATCACTGATGATCTTCGAGTGTGGAAGAATTAAGGTGTTCACACAGTCCAAGAAACACATAAGTCTTACTTTAAAAATCAGTGCTTTAAGCACTCCATGTGTATCTGGTTATTTTGGTATTTAATCATACAAATGTAAAATATTGTGATGTGAATTTTTCCCTAGTTTGCTTCAGTACTATTACCCTGTGACGAAACTACTACGTAATATATGCAGACAATGAGAGTGAGAAAGTGAAAGATAGAGCCACCAGTAAGGCTGTTAAGAGTTTAACAATTTACAAAAAAAGCAAAGCTTGCAAGACTTAAAAACACACTGATAATCTGTAAGGGAGTAACTGTGGCAAAAGTGCATACACAGGAAGTCTAAGCCAGACAGAATAGACTTTTTAGACCAGTAAGAGTGGAGCTGGGGTACGAAACAGGAGTCTGAGCAGCAGCTGCGTGTCGCCTACAGCTGTCCCGTTCACTCCCTCACTGCCAGTAACGTTTCCAATGAAGAAGTGCATTTAACACACACACACACACACACAAACACATTCAAGAACTGTGGCAAGAATCTGCATATCACTGACCTTCAGAGCTGAAGTACAGGCCTCCAAGCCATTCCAAATCAACACACCTCCTCAGACAGATTAAATAAAGGAAATGCTGCTCGTAAAAACCCACACATTATTAAAAGTGTAGCACTTGAGAGCAAGAGAGAAAGACACAGAGTGAGGGAGAAAGAAGGGGGCTCATCTGTTCTGTACAGCTTGTGTTGGTTTTCCTTTTGACGTCACAGAGCTCTGAATCATTTCAAGGCATCAGTACGCTTCCTAAGACTCTCTTCTTCTCTTATTCTCTTTCTACTGCTCTTTTCTCTATGTAGTCTTAGAACTGACGGTCAAGCCCAAGGGACACGATGATAACAACAGTAACTTCACACACAAACCTATGTGGGGGGGAAAACATGATGTAAGTCACAACTGGGATTGCCGTGCATCTCTACAGTTCTGAGCGACTCAACATTACGCCTGGAGCAAAGGGGAGGAATCAATTCAAGATACAACTTATATTACTGAAAAAGGCACAAAGGTTTGAATCAGAATCTGATCCATTTATTGATCCCGGAGGAAATTACTTACGTTCTAATGTGTAAAGATTCAATCACCGTCAGAACTAATCCATTTATCTGCATTTTTAAAATTGTTTATATTATAAAACATAATTTGAAAACACCAGCTCCCATTGCAGTAAGGTTTAATGAAGAGCAGACCAAAAGAGATCCAAAATTGCTTGGAATAAAACTGAAAATCTTTCAGGCAAGCACTCTTACATATTATATAATAACGTCTTCATGTATGCGGTCAAACAAGAGAAACAAAATAGACAAAAATCCGAGTATTTCTCCAGCGATGTTCGATTGGTCTATTACTCCTACTTCAGTGAATGCTAGGCCATCCAAACGTGGCATTGTCTTATCCTACAATAAAAATACTCCTCTGTATGTCAGTTGACTTAAATCTGTGGATTTTTGGTTTTCTTTTCTTAAAATGTTGATGAAGAAAATCGTGTTTTGCATACATATTTCTCCATGGGCACCCAAGATGATTAGCTGTATAATAAAACACCCTGATGAACAGTGACATGATTAAAAGCTGTATTTATATTTGTCACGTCATGTGAACACTTCGATACACTGACAGAAACACTGGACTGAAACATGTGAGGCTCTTCAGGATGCTCACAGTTTATCATTTCAAAATGCTATTTTAGGAGGCTTATTTGCATATTGAAAATTAAAATATCAGAGACAGCTCATCTGTAAACCAGCAAGCTGTTACTATCAAGAAACCATTACTTTTCAACAGTCAAGACAAGTTGTCTTCTATTGTTATCCATCCACATCCACAGTATTTGACTGTGTACGAAAACTAGGGGTTTAAAAAATGATTGAGAAGGAATGTGCTCAAATGTTGTAGCACCATTTAATATTAAAATGATCTTAAAAACTAACTGTGTAGAGTTCATTTTAGTCTAGCTTTTTTAAATATCAAGAATTAATTTTTAATTTGTAAAAAACAACTTGTATTTTTTAGAATGTGCAATCTCCTCGGGTGCTAAAACATCGCTATGTGCAATAACTTATTATGTACAATAGTCTTACCATGTGCAATATCATGTGATCTTCGACATGCATCCTGACTCATTTTATTATGTGCAAAATCTTAGTATTATTCTATGCAATAGTCTTACCAAGTGAATGTTACTACTTATGTCAATACTACTTATATACTGCTGATCTCTACTACATGCTGTAATGTACTAACTACAACCTGTGTTACTGGTAATTCAGTTAACTTTAAGTTACTAATCCATAGATCTATAGTACTTATACTTAATATATTATATTATACTAGATATAAAACTATAGTATTATAGTATTCATGTATACATGTAAACACTGGGCTTTAAAATGATAGGAATATGCTCAGACATTGTAGTAGGATTTTATATGAAAATGAGGTTAAAAACTAACTGTGAAGAGTTTAATGCTGTTGTAGCTTTTGCAGAAGTGGTTAATAAATGTAATTGAACTGTTTCAAGAGAGCTGTCATTCCTTCCCAGCCGCTACCCAGCCGGTTAGCCACCTAGCCAGTCGGCTACTTCACTACAATGTAGTCACGGATTAGAGGGTCTATTTACAAACATTGAGTAAAATAAATAGTAAAGAGAAAGAGACCATATAACGATTTAGGCCAAGACATAATTGTGTTATTTGGCTCATGTTCAGTTAGCTGCGTGCTTTGTAGCAGCTCGTTGGCTAATCAGAATACAACCACCGGCATGCACATTTTAACCTGCTAAATAAATAAACCTAGTCCTGTTGGAATCATAATGACAGATAAGGTAAATATGACATGTTGTGGAGGCTGTCTGGCAGATGTTACAGCACTGCAGGGCAGGAGCTAGCTAAAACCTCTCGCCCACAAACAGAAATGTGATCTGCAGCACAATAGCGACCCTCTTGTTGCATAGAAAATGTATCAAACCCCTCTCCTGCCACACTCAGCGGTGTTTCTCGTCTTAGTGCAGGAAGATCTTGAGGTACCAACTCTAAACGACCTTGCAGAAATGTCTGGAGAAGGATCTGGTTTGTGAAGTAACTGTCACAGCAACATAGTAACACATAGTAACGCAGCAACGTCATTTTGTATTCATGCTGTTACCTCGATGAGCTCTCCAAGTCTCGCCAGCCACAAATCCCTCTAAATCCAGAATCCAGGCCGGGTGTGGTTAAAGATTGGTGCAAACAACGTTTAAAATCATGTTGATCCGCATGCAGCCGCAGTCAGAGCCTCGACCATCGTTATAGTCCCGTTTTCCTCGGCATGTGGTGAAACAGCAGGACGAGAAGGTTTATTAAATGCCTCCTTCTTCTTCCTCCAGCCGTCCCCTCAGCATCCCTCTCTCTCGCTGCGGATTCGTGACGAGCCTGCGCACCCAGTGATAGAAGGGTCGACTCAGTTCACAGAACCGATTCTTTCAAACAGTCCGGTTCAGTGAATCCGATTAAAAATAAGTCAATTCACAAATTCAAGTCAACCATGACATTCCAGGTTTCACTACAGTTTTTGATATCAAGAATTGAATTTGAATTGAAAAAAGCTCACATTTCATGGCAACATAAAGCCTTCCAAGTATAGTGGAAGTTGTTATAGCTGCAAAGGGGGACCAGACTGTTGGTGTAATGGTCTGTCCATGTAGTGTATAAAGAATTGAATTTAAATGTGAAAAAAACACATATTTGTACAGTTAAACGCAAACTGTGTCCACAAACTGTCTTCACTGGAAGTAAGGAGTTTAGCTCAAACCCTGAAAAACAGGTGTGTCCCAATACTCCATATAACACTGCTTGGGTGTTGTGAGCCTGATTTGGTTGTGACTCCTGAATCGGTTCGACTGAATCATTTAAAAGAACATTTCATTGTAGAGTCGGATCTTTCTTGCTCGTTCACGATCCGATCACCCTTCGCGACAGCACGCACACATGCACGCGCATTCCGTTTCGCTGGTGCACGTGGGCTGTCCTGGTTGAGCGCGCGCCCGGCCGGAGGCACTGCAGCGGCGCCCTCTGCTGGTCAAACCGATCACACTGTCCTGAAGGGTTCTGACTAATCTGCTGATTCTTGGCTGGAGATCTGCTCTTGGAGTAAAGAAAGCTGACAGCGTGTTCAATCCTGAGACACTCCTTCTTCTCCTTTTTCTCCTATTGCACCACTCTTGAACTCAATCTGCCCTGTTACTATATTCATTGCTGCATGAATAAAGGTCTATAAACTGCTAAAATGGACTGATAAAGATATAATTGTAATGATACGATGATTATTATGTTATGTGTAGTCTTTTATTTAATAATATATACATAGAGAGATGATAAGTGAAACATTTATTTCAAAAACCTTATATGATAAAATTATAATTGTAATAATATGAGTTTTAGTATGTTGCATGTGTTTTTGTACGTATTTCTAAATAAATAATATATATATACATGAATAAAGATATATATATATATGTGTGTGTGTATATATATATATAGAGAGAGAGAGAGAGAGAGAGAGAGACTACTATAGACATAATTATATAAGTAACAAGTATAGATAAAATTACAAATCACTTCAGCTGAAGCATAAAGTCTTCTCAAAAGGCAAGTATGAT
This sequence comes from Bryconaethiops microstoma, assembly GCA_037577275.1. Taxonomy (NCBI): domain Eukaryota; kingdom Metazoa; phylum Chordata; class Actinopteri; order Characiformes; family Alestidae; genus Bryconaethiops; species Bryconaethiops microstoma. The sequence continues at coordinate 5,902 of JBBJLS010025414.1, forward strand.
ATTATCAGTCAATGATGACCTATTGTTTCACGTTCACAACAAATACTGATTTTCATTTACAATAACTTCTTTTCACAAAGTTCCAACGACATGTCATAAGATTGACCAATCAGAGCTTAGATCAACCAGAACCATCCAATCACAATGACCGCAGTTGAAAGGGGCGGGGCGTCTCCCTTCGACGCAAACACTCTGGGTCAGCATGGCGGAGGCTGGGACGGAGAAGAGTGCGGCAGCAGGTTCAGTGCAGAGGTATTTCAAGTCTTATTAATGAATCGAGGTTGAAAACTTTGTATTTATAGACTGCAACCAACTAAAGCTCATCTTCAGCAATAGGTGCATTTAAAAAGCTTGTGCTCTTCAGTGGTCACCCAGTCTTGTTTTACATGTAAGCTGAGCAATGAGTATTGAGAAATACATTCAAAGAACTAGTCTGATTACTTTGTCAGAGTGATAAAATGTGTGATTAACGGAATAAATAACTGACGCTGACTAACAGGGTGCAGAGAGACAGAGGTGGACTGCAGAGGTGGACTGCCTCACTGGACACTTTAGTGTTGACAGAAAGAGGAGCAACTCTAGAAGTATATGAAGCACACTCTCAGGTAGACCTTTGCACTTCAAGAACTATCCTAACTACTAAAACACTGACAAGAAACATTAGCTCTTGCAAGAAGTTAACTTTACATTTAATGCAAAACAAGTACATTTTTGAATGACGAACACTATGAACTACTACCTGGGCGTGGTTTAAAGTGAAAGTAAAGTGACCCCTTATAGTGAAATTCATTTTCTGCATTTAACCCATTCATCAAGTGAAGCAGTGGGTAGGTACCATACTCACAGGTATCTCAGTGGTGCCACAAGCAGTCCTGGGATTCGATCCACAACCTTCTGATCACAAGGGCAACCCCCTAATCACAAGGCCACCAGCTGACTAGGCCACCAGCAGGATTAAGTCTAGTCTCTTACTACCTTGCGGTGCCAGTGGGACATGACCATTAGAAATTCTTTAATTTAAGGGGTGTCCCAACAGTTTGGCAGTTCCCCCTCCTCAAACACACATACTGAACCTGTCAGGTTAATGGGTCAGTTGAACCAGGTGTGTTTGAGAAGGGAACCAGCTGGAGTCCTGCTGTCCAGGCCTGGAGTTAGGCACTCCTGCTCTAGTCTTATGTTCAGTCCAGGTCTAGAAAACTGGCTGTGTTTATACAAATGTATTTGTTGCACCCCAGGCATTTCTTCTGAAATATTGGGTAAGCATTGGGAGTTTGCCCTGCCTTTGCTGCACTTACAGCCTCTACTCCTCTGTAGGCAGCTGGTGCTAGTGGTTAGAGAGTTGTGGGCTTGATTCCCTGGACTGGTAGTGTCATCACTCTGGTACATTGCTGTGGGATTTTGATTGCATTCAAGCGCATTAATGAAACCAGGAACACAGTTCTGCTGCTCCACAGCTCAGTGCAGGCAGCGTCATGCCCTTTTAGGTGATGTTTGGTATCAGACGAAGTTATACAAGCTGTTTAAAATTGAATTCATTAGTCCATAATGGGTGCCCCTTTTATAAGCTGCCTAATAATTTGGTTAAACAGAGAAGTAAGGTACATTTACTCAGTTGAAAAACTGGTCTGTTTAGATTGGTGTGATTTAAAATAAATGAGCATGAAGTTGACGCTAAAGATATTGTCCATCTACTTCAGGAACGTCTGCTTCTCCAAATATGGGCAACTCAAAACGGAACCATTAGAGTTACAATTGACGAGCTGCAGCCTATCAAGTCACGCTATAAGGTTGAAGATGTGTTAGTAGGAGAACCAAAATATGTTGAGTAAGTCCATAATTTAATACGGCAGTACTTCTTTTGATACATTTTTAAAAATTTAATCATAAAAAGAGCCTATACAGTTTCTGTTCTGGTCTGTTTTCACTACTAATTCATCTCATAAGTGTTATGTCTTTGGCAGGTTAAGGACTGTGTGGAGGAGACCAGGCTGTGTGTCTCTGACCTGGGGTCCAGGACACTACCAGGTCCAGATCTCTGCTTCTCCTTTCTGCCTTGACGTCCTCTGTGAGGAAGGGGTGATTGTCACGCTCAATCCAAGAGGCGGGCTCCGCTTTCAGACACTTAAGGATCCGACTAGGTAAACGGAAATCGCTGAATAATTACAATATGTTCAAGAACTCCTTTAAAATAATCCAGATCCGGGTATTGTCTCTGAAACAAGAAATCTCCATGTTTCCTTATCAGTGCATTTATAGAAGTAAGAAATGCTACCAGTATGTTTCCATAACATAAAAATTAATTAATTAAATTATATTGATCCATTAAGTATGAAATGTTAACATAATGTGACGGCCACCTGGTGTTTTCAAGTAGTAAAAAAATATAAAGAATAATCTTAGTCAATAAAATAAATGTTTCTACACAAAATCTTTTCCCTTTTTCCAGGCCGTCCTCGAGTTCTCATCAGGCATGACTGCACTTCTTGTAACATCACACAAGTGGCACGTATGTTTTAAAATTATATGGTAAACACTGCACTGTGCGTTTTGTTAAACATCCCCTTCTTTCACTTTACAGAATGAGGAAGAACCCTCAGGGGTGTGTAAAGAGACCTTTTGGCAGTTGCAAAATGGTGAGTCTACCTATATTCTTTAAAAAAAAAAAAGGTATCACAAAGAGACCTTTGAGTGATGCAATAGAACATAGGTGTTCAAATGCATTCCCCCACCCCAATATCATGTGTTCTCCCGTCATACAATAGTACTGGCACTGAGAGAATGGAGGCTTGCATTTACTTCCTCTGAGTCTTAGGAAACCAGCCACCACTTTGCAGTGCCACTAATGTACCTTCATTGCACAGCTAAGCTCATTATTAGAAGAACTAGACCAGTTGAACTGGACCAGTTGAACATCCACGCCATGATGAGCTGTTTTTGTGTTTTCAAAGCTCTATGAGACTTGTGAACGCGTAGAACCTTTTAAAGGTGAAGGTTCTTTTTTAGTTTGAAAAGTTCACCTTTACATTATCAGAAGTGCTTTTTAAAGTTTTCTCACACTAGCATTTCTAACACTCATATTTATGAAAATGGTTTTCTAAAGAACTGTCCATAAAAAAAAATTATTTGGATGGTTCTGTATGGTGCGGTGAAACCTTTTTGGCTGATTTTAGTGCAGTGTTCTAGGTTAAACTTTTTTTTTTTTCCAGTTTGAGGCATTACAAAGCTGTTATTATTTTGTATTTCTGTCAATATTCATCATACAGGTCCCAGTTCAGTTGGTATTGACCTTAGCCTGCATGGATTCACCCACACTTATGGGCTCCCTGAGCATGCTGATTCTCTCTGCTTAAAGGACACCAGGTACAGTTGGTAGAGGGTGTTGTACATGTCTGTCAACTAGAACCAATTCAGAAGTTTAAATGGTTGATTTGATGCCATCCTGAAACTACTGAGTGCTGTGTATGAATAGCTGAGGAACACTGTAGTGCAATAACCTACTAATCTCAATTACAGGCTAACTTTACCTCCATGTTTGTTTTACAGTGACAGTGAGCCGTATCGATTATACAACCTGGATGTATTTGCCTATAAGATCGACAGCAGGCTCGGTCTGTATGGCTCTGTTCCTCTTCTGTTAGCTCACAAGCCAGACAGATCACTGGGCGTGTTTTGGCTAAATGCCTCAGAGACCCTGGTAGATCTTCAGCATTTAAGCCAAGAGGAGGTATCATTCAGTCTATTTATACTCTAAAGCCACTCTAACCATGAGCTACAAAAAGCCAGACCACTTCTTTATTCTTTAGGAAACTCAGTAACTTCATCTAGCGATAATATTAATTACATTCATCTATAATGGATGCCATTAGAAATTACTGTGTTGAACCTCTGATGCCACATGTGTCTTAATAAATTTAATTTAGTTTTGCAGATGGCTGTACAATAACTCAAGAACAAAAAAAAAAATAGAAAGTTTTGTGAATATCAAAAATAAACATCTACAATATATGGACAAAAGTATTGGGACACGCCTAGTTGCAAAGGGTTTGTGCTAGGTCCCTTACTTCCAATGAAGTTCAATCCTAATGCTTCAGCCTTGTGGACAGTTTGGGAAAGGCCCTTTTCTATTCCAGCATGTCTGTGCTCCATAAAGAAAAGACTGGATGAGTTCGGTGTGGAAGAACTTGAGTGGCCCACACAGAGCCCTGACCTCCAACCCATCCAACACCTTATGGATGAACTGGAACGAAGATTGTGAGCCAGGCCTTTTCGTCCAACATCAGTGCTAATAAATGCTCTACAGAATGAATGGGCAGAAATTCTCACAGAAACTCCAAAATCTTGTGGAAAGCCTTCCAAGAAAAGTAAAAGCTGTTATAGCTGCAAGGGGGGGCAACTCCATTTTAAAATCTGTGTATTTAAATGCAGTGCTCTCTGCTCTCAGGTGTTCCAATACTTTTGTCCATATAGTGTATATACTGTGTATACTGTGTAAAAGTCCCCTAAAATATTGTATGTTACTGGTGTTGTTTAGCAGGGAGATAATGGTTCTCCATTGAAGAGGAGCAGGGTTAGCCCTGACACTAACATGAGCTGGTTGTCAGAGAGTGGACAAATTGATTGCTTTATATTTCTGGGACCTTCACCAGCCCAAGTGTTCTCTCAGTATGCTGAACTCACAGGTACTCACCATTCTACAAAATGAGTTTGGCAAACAAATGACTATCCACATTTCATTTCCATACCTCAAATCAGTCAAGATATATTTGGTTAATGCTGCAAAGTAATGGAAGCTTATTTGCATCAGTTAACTACATGCTTAAATTGCTTGCGAGTATATGGTTTCTGACGCTATGTTGCATACTCTTAAAAGAAAAAACAGAAAACCACAAAATGTCGCTCGTTTTGAGATACTTTAGTTTGGAAACGCCGAAAAGCAAGACGGCTACTTGCAATGTGTGTAAACTCAGCGTGCCGAGGTGTGGACGTACGGTTGCGTCGTACAATACAACAAATTTAATCAAGCACCTGCAGAGATTTCACGACAAGGAGTACCAGGAGTTTATGCTAGCAAACGGAAAAGACACCAGGCAGCAGACGCTAGGTGACGTTTTCCAAAAACGCAACAAGTTTACAGCAGACAACCCCAAACCGAAAGGAATATCAGAGAAGACTCTTAGCTCTCCCTCAAGACCTCTATGGGCTTCTTTCAGGGTTTATTTTGTGTGTTTTGCTGGCTGTTTTTGCCCTCTCCCCCTCTCTCAAAACACGATAAGGCTAAGTTGGGCATCTCATAACTCGGCCGGTCCACCTTAAATACAGAAGTGGTTAGATTATACTCTGCCCATGTAGTGTCTCTGAATTCACGTTATTTAAAATGTATTAGTTTTACATTTTATTTTTCACACAGTTGTTGCTGCTACAATGGGCATAATACTTGAACTACTAGCCAAGATTGTTGTGTTTTTGATATTTACCAAATTTTACAGTTGCTGCTGCTACCTTTCAATAAAAATAATGCTAATATTAAAGTAAAAAGATGTATTATATCGGAATCGGTATCGACAGTCGTGTATCGGAACTGGAAAAACGTAGAACGGCCGATCACTAGTAATTAGTGACAAACTTATTACTTGCTATCTGTATTATAGTCACCACTTCAGTACAAAATTACAACACAACATATCATGGAGTAAAAGTTGTTACATTCTTTTGGTGTCATCATCTTTTTTGGGTCATTATCTATACATTCAGATAATTAGCCTTATAATCAGATATTGATATTACAGACAGTGATATTTTTTTTAATCAGCCAGTCAGGGTGTAGGCAGTGTTTTTCTGTAAAAATTCTCCTTGAAGAATGAGACATTTCTCTTAAAGGTGATGTAGTCTCACCTGGGCTCGCTTGATTTAAGTAAAAACATTACACAAACATTACAGATTTATTTTCAAATTCTTTCCTTGCTGTGTTGATAGGATACCAGGCATTGCCCCCTCTGTTTTCTCTGGGCTATCATCAGTGCCGTTGGAATTATGAGGATGAGGAGGATGTAAGAGCTGTGAATGCTGGTTTCGACCTCTATGATATCCCTTATGATGTGATCTGGCTGGACATAGAACACACTGATGGGAAGCGATATTTCACCTGGGACCCCAAGCTTTTCCCCGACCCAGTGGACCTCCAGCTCTGTCTGCAGACAAAGGAACGGAAGGTGAGCCGCTGAAACCTGGAAGTCAGTGGCTATTGATTTTGAAGAATGTTATTAATGCAATGAATGTATTTTCATGAGATGTTTCTATTGTTTCTGCTATATTTTGATCTGTACCTTTAGTTGGTGGTTATTAGTGATCCCCATATCAAAGCTGATCCCGACTGGCCTTTTTTCTGTGCGGCCAGAGATGGTGGGCATTTTGTTAAGGACAGAGATGGTGGTGTATACCATGGGACATGTTGGCCAGGTATAGTGTCTATATAGAATGTCCACCTGCTCTTCCAAAGTTTCTTCTGATATTAGTTGTGATATTAGAAGGGAAGCTGTATCTCATTTGCTGCAGTAGCAGCCTCTACGTATTTGGGAAGGCTTTACAATAGATATAAAAGAGCCTTCCATTCCAAAGCAAGCTACATGTTGATCACAGAAAGGAAGGCTTATGTCATCATAGTTTCTTCTATGGATGTCCTAGGCAAAATCTCACTTGGCTTGTATTATATATGAACCTCTGAATGCAGTTTCTTGATTGCAGTGTTTAATGTGTTTGCTTTTGTGTATCATTAGGTGATTGCTGCTACTTGGACTTCACTAGTTCAAGGACAAGGTCATGGTATGCCAGGCAGTATTCACTTGACAAGTACAAAGTGCGTGTATAAGAAATAGGTCAATTCTTTTCTCTCATCTCTTCTATATCTGAAGCAAATAGTTTTCATATTGTCTTCTGTATGCTATTCCTGCTTAATGCCTGTGTGCATTAGGGATCTACAGAGTCCTTGTTTGTGTGGAACGACATGAATGAGCCCTCAGTCTTCAATGGGCCGGAGCAGACAATGCCTAAAGATGTCATACACATTGGCGGTCGGGAGCACAGAGAAGTGCACAACCTCTATGGCTTCTTCCAGGTTAGAGCAGTCGTCACAGTTTACATTTGTAACGCTTCAAAGGCACCACAGATAATCACACAAAGCAACAATTTTCCCTCTGCAGCACAAGGCAACTTTTGAAGGTTTATTAACTCGCTCTGGGGGTCTGGAGAGACCATTCGTGCTTTCACGCTCCTTCTTCGCTGGATCTCAAAGACTGGGTACATGTACATGAGATACCAAAACTATACATGTATTTTTTCATTTTTTGAATGTACAGTATGCTCTGCGTGATCTGTACATTGCTGTTGCAGGTGCAGTTTGGACGGGGGACAATGTTGCTACATGGGATTATCTGAAGATCTCAGTCCCGATGTTGCTGTCATTGAGTATCACTGGAATACAGTTTTGTGGTGGTCAGTTAATAAACATTATTATTGTTTTTATTATTATTATTATTATTATTATTATTATTATTGTTATTATTATTGTTATTATTATCATCATCATACCATTTTAGTTTTATTTTACAAAAACCTGGTAAATATAAGGCATTAAATAAACATTTTTATTATGTTTATATACACAAATTGTACAAGAAATAGGAAACCTAGTATACTAAATGCAGACTACAAAACACCTGTTGAACTTGCATTCTCAGTAACAACAATTCTACAATTCAGGAATACTGCCTGAACTAGAATGATTCTCAGATTTTGCAGTGATTCTAGATTTTGAGTGAAGTGACCTGTTTAAACTGAATTAAACTGAAGAACCTTGAATAAGAATAAGATCAGATTTTTTTTTCCTGTTTAGCACACAATTGAATTGCCACTGCTGAAAAAAATGCCAAGATATCTTAAGTAACTTTGTGTTGTATGTTATACGTGTGTGTGTGTGTGTGTGTGTGTGTGTGTGTGTGTGTGTGTGTAGCTGATGTAGGGGGCTTTTCAAAGGATCCGGACCCTGAGCTGCTAGTGCGGTGGTACCAGGCGGGGTCTCTGCAGCCCTTCTTTAGAGGCCATTCGGATAAGCGGACAAAGAGGCGTGAGCCCTGGCTGTTTGGGGAGGAAGTCACTGCAGCAGTGCGAACGGCAATCCAGCAGAGATACTGTCTACTGCCCTATTGGTACACTCTCTTTCATCTGGCCCATACCTCAGCCTTACCTCCTATCAGGTACACGAGTCTAGATCAAGCTGGACTTTGTGGAGTGGACTTATATGGGCTTATATGAACCACTGAATTCATTGTAACCCTTGTTTGCTCCAGACCTCTGTGGGTGGAGTTCCCCAGAGAGACAGAAACCTTTGCTGTGGAAAACCAGTACATGATTGGTAAATATGACTTATAGTAGTCATATTAGGAATCTTGTTGTGTGTAATTCATGTACTATGTATTGTTTAATTTTGTGATATTACTACCTTTAATTTCAGGCAGTGCACTCCTTGCCTGTCCAGTGACTGACCCTGGAGTGACAGAGGTGAAGGTTTTACTGCCGGGGTCAGATGAGGTCAGTGTTTCTCCTTGTGATTGATGAATATGTCAGTTGCATTACAATGCACATAAATGAGGTTTGTGCAAATCAGTGTGTTTTTTATGTTGTAGTTGTGGTACGATATAAATAGCGGTGAGCAACACAGAGGAGGAGAAACATTGACTCTTCCTGTAACTTTAGAATCCGTGAGTAATTGTTTCCTCCTACCACACACTCTTCAAAGGTATTCAGAGTTAATTCACAGCAGTGTTGTAGGCGAGACCAAGACACACTGAGAAAAAGTCAAGACCTAGTATTCTATTCTGAGTGGAATTGAAGACCAAAAAAAAGTTAAAAACAAGCTGTTTGGAGTTGTTTTGACTATATAT
>JBBJLS010025425.1:0-14837 GCA_037577275.1 Bryconaethiops microstoma
AGAAGTTGTTACTGGTCTGTGAGAGCCAGAAATCTTGCTTGTTTGTAGGTGACCAAATACTTATTTTCCACCATAATGTGCAAATAAATTCTTTAAAAATCAGACTTAAAATTTTTTTTTCCCTCATTTTGTCTGTCATAGTTGAGGAATACCTATGATGAAAATTACAGGCCTCTCTCATTTTTTTTAAGTGGGAGAACTTTTTTTTCCCCACTGTATATGTGTTACGAAAAAAATTATATCTGAATAATACATTTTCAGATTATTGCCGATTTTATGCTTTAAGCTGCTGTTAAACCACTTTGTTTGTGATTTGTTTGGGACTGTGTTTGTGAAGCATATGAGGGTGCGGACTATAACTGGCTCGACTTATTACCTGAGGTCAGGCGTCCGGATTACTGGGAAAGTCCATGAGCGCTTCATGCTTATTGATGGGAACAGAGTGGCTACAGGCTCCTACAGGTGAATCCCCTTCTTCAGTTAACTGTGTGTCTTTTTGAGTGTGTTGCTTGCTAGTGTGTCAAACTCTAAAACTTCCATGTTTTAATGGAACAGTTATAAAACAATCTAATTTACTCAAACCATGTTGAGCTCTTCTAAATTATGCAAAAAGCTGTTTTGTTTTTTTTTTGTTCCCCCCAAGTCAAGTACAGCTTCGTCTTCCCAGCCATATACATATAGTACACAGTTAGATGAAATGTCATCCTCCTGGACCGACAATGCAACATACAACACAACAGCACACTCAGATCAACAATAAGGGTAAAAGGAGAGGGGGTCTCCCTGGGTGTGATTTATGTTATTTTAAACCTTAAAATAACATATCACACCCCAGGGAGACAATAACAATACAGTATTGTATTCAGAAAAAAAATAAATAAAAAAAATAAATTTATATATATATAAAATTTTACACACTGTCATACAGTTTTACAGTAATTAAAGATACATAATTATAGCCACAATTTAAGATATTTATAGTCACACTATAATGTGTACTGTACACAGTAGAGATGTAATACAGTCGACTATAAACAAAGACAGAAGAAACTAGAGTACCTACGATCTAAACAAGTTATGTTATCGCTGTGTAAGTGTAGCAGTTTGTTCAGTACTTGCAGTGTTTAAGTAGGCTTAAATGTACAAATGTTAACATTCACTCTTATAGCAGCCACAAAAAAAGTTATGTAATGCAGAACAGGGTGTGGAGCAGACAGTTTAGTGTCGGAGGGGCAGAGTACATGGGGGGAAGGAGCCATTGCACAATCTAGCAGGCCTGCTCCTGATGCTGCACAACCATCTACCAGAAGGGAGAGGGTAAACAGTTTGTGGCAGGGATGGTAGGAGTCATCCACAATGCTGGTAGCCTTACAGATGCAGCGAGAAGTGTAGACGTCCTGCAGGCTTGATAGAGAGCTGCTGATGATGTACTTAGTTGTCCACAATCTTCTGAAGGGCTCTGTGGTCGGAGACATGGCAGTTTCCATACCAAACTGTAATACAGCTGGTCAGGATGGTCTCAATGATGCCTCTGTAGTTCAGCATCGTGTGTTTTCAGCATAACGTGTTTGTGAACTTCTGCTGTAAACTGTGGCTTCTGGTTTGCATGTGTCTTGACAGATTTGATGACTAACATCTTTAATGCATTTGTTGATGTATCTTGTCATCGTCTTTACATACTCGTTGATATTCATGCACTGCCAGAAAGCAACCAATCATAGCACCGAATTTCAAAAGATAGTAGGTTAGATGCAGCTGTCACTGTGATGGGTTGTCATTGTATTATCCATCCATTCAAAACACCTGACACAGGGTTTGCTTAACATCATAAAATTGCAAAATATTTGGCATGTATGAAACAGTTGCAACATTTTTTACTGTGCAAATTACAATATAGTAAAAACTGAACTGAATAGACATGGCAACAATTAAGTAAAATATTTTATGATCTCAAATATTTTACATTTTGTAAACACTATAAACTGGCCTAGAATACATTTTGTAAACACTATAAACTGGCCTAGTTTTCAGAGATTATATTCAAAGTGTTCTATTGAACGAGCAATAAACCTTATTTTAATTCACATTATGTTATTCTACAAGCCGAGGTGTTCAAGTATTTAAATGATTTTTGAAGGATTCAAAAGGGGGTATATTGCTTTTGTTTTTTTTTTACATTAGGGGAAAAAGAAACCATTCACATCTTTTGATGCTAACGTCTTGGTACATATGCAGAAAAAGTTACAGGGAGTGGAATCACCATACTGGGCTTAACATCTGACTGTCATTCACTGACCAAACCCTACTCTGCTATTAACCAAATATTTATTAGGGATGTGCGACGGATTTAGATTTCTGTCTTTCTTCTTCCTCAGGTTCAACTGGACTGATGGTAAACTGAACAGTAGTAATTTGATGGAGCTTTCTGGCCAGATAACCGAGAGTTTTGATGAAGAATTCAGAATCCTTTACGCTCAGTCTCTCCCAGTCAACACTAATGCACCTTCTAGTGTCAGAAACAGCGGAATCTATGACCACCTACTGCTCTTAACCCCAGGAACCCCACAGGGCAGGGCAGCCATTCCAGAGCGAGTGTGTATAACCAGCACACCCAACAAAGCTCACACACAGCAAAACCAGCATATCCAGCAAAACTGTACAGAAAAGGAGGAAGAGGGTAGGAAAAGCTCTCCAGTATCTGACAGCTCCACACTCAGGGAGGACTGGATTGAGCAGGAGGTCCAACGGGATGTTCTCACTACAGAGGAACCTCCAGGTTCATCTGCTCTGCAGATTGAGAAGGCTGAAAGCACAATTAGCATTCATTCTGTTGGAGTAATGGCCTCTCCAGCTACCCAAATTCGCCACATTTCCACACAAACCAGCTCAACACCACACAGCATGGTCCACATAGAAACACAGCCCTTTTCTCAATCCTTCAGCTCATCCTGCAGTCCTTGTTCCTCCTTTACCTCAAACACCTCTCCATCCCAGGACAGCCTTGCAACCCAGGTGCTGAAGCTCCACCCCCAGGTCCAAGGTAGTAATCTGAGAGAGTGTTTTTGCGTATTGGCCAAAGAGCGGCAACTCCACTACTCCACAATCCGTTCCAAACTGCACCACATGATGATGCTGCTGGCACACAGGTGTGGGCAGGTGGATGTGAGGTGGTCTCTCAGCTCTAGTATGCCCAGGACTTGCAGAAGCCCTGCCCATGCAGCGATGGAGTGAGCATTTATGGGGACGTGGTCGAGTGTGATATGTCTGCAGTGAAGGATGTGAGGAAAAGTAGAATGCAGGATTTAAGTGCTTCAGCAAAAATCTGTTTATGGTAAACTGTGCTGTCACAATTAACCATCAAAATTGATTAGTCATTTGTCGATGAATCATGTTCTGTGCTCCATTATCAGTAATGAAGTGTTTTTGAGAGATCACCCTAATGCTGTATAATTTTAATTTGCTCCATGTGATCATTCTAACATTGCATTGCACTGCAGCAAGTACAGGTGCTGATTTTTCCACTTCTATAGAATGCTGTATTTTGCCTACTGAGCTGAGCAAACTGTGGGTTGTTTGAAGTGGAGTCAGTGTAATTCAAAGTTCCGTGATTACAAATCTCTTGTCTAATGAACCTCATAAAATAATGTGAAACAGTTCTATATGACAATTTTCTTTTATTTTACTTTGTTCTATTTTGACCTACGCTTTATGGCCAAATTTCTTTGCACACCTGTATATCTATGTGCTTTCTGGATGTGCCATTTCAACACTACCCCCCCTCTTTCAGATTTAATAGGCTTCGCTCTTCTGAGAAGACTGTTATGGTGTGTCTGTGGGAATTTGTGCCTGTTCAGTCAAGAGTGTTTATGAGGTCAGGTACTTACGTTTTATTTAAATACATTTAAGGCTTTTGACAGACACACTTATACAGGGCATGGAGCATGGTCTGCAAAGAAAACATCTCATACCAGTAAACCCAATTGTAGATTAAGAACTGCTAGCAAACTAAAATTCTACTGAAGAAAAAGGTTTGTGCTCTACCAAGTGTGTTTTTGTATGTTTGACTTTGAAATTTGTGTTACGTTTAGGGTATGAACATGTACTTGTTGTACAAAGTGCTCAGTGAAAATGACATGATGGAGATGATGGTAAGGGGCTGCATTTGTGTACATGTCATGGGCATCTGGTAAGGCACTATTAATGTTGCGTGAGACAGGTTTTAACATAGCGGGTGATTTTTCAATTTATGGTTCATTAACGAGCAAATAATGTACCCACATAGTATGACACATGGGCTGAAAGAGGCTCTCAAAATTTGCCCAAAAATCTGTATCTGAAATGGACAAATCAGGATTGGTGTAAACCTTAAAATAATGCTACACTATGTTTACTACATTTTTCATGTTCGTTTTCTGATATTACAAATACATGGTGAGCTATGGATTTGGGAACTTGAGTACTTTTTTTTTTTTTTTTTTTTTTTTTTTTTTTTTTTTTTTTTTTTTGTCTTTCTATTAGTGGAGTATTACTGGTTTCTAGTGCCTTTATGAACCAGTAGCTGTTTACTATGTTTATTTAATATTATAGATTGTATAAAAGAGCATGGGCACTGTGACTAAAACTGATCTGTTACTAGTAAAATAGATTTTGATAGATCTTTTGTATTTTTGTTTTGGTATATGAAACTTATGAATGAAAAATAGAATATGGCCACTTTAAACACAACATTGACAGCCTTGAAGTGTTTTATTGCTGCACTGATTTTCTTTGCTGATTTAAGTTTAATGTAGAATGTCATTTCTTAATGGCCCTCCTGGCTGTGTTTTCAGTAAGTGTATAGGTAAGAGGTCTTCAAATGCAGACCTGTTTCCAATAAGGGGTTTCAAAATCAGTGGTGTATATGACTTTACGTGACCAATCATCAGTTCATTGCGCTTTTTAGAGTTTTCCCAAGTTTACACCAAATGCAGCTAATTAACTAATTAACAAGCCTTTGCTGAGCTGAAGTGGGTGTTAAACAGTAGGAAAAAATAACATGCATGGCAAATACTTCAGGATCAGGGCTAAAAATATTCATTTCAATTCATTTCATTTGAATGGTAGTCCCATATTATTGTTCACCTCTGAACAGTTTCACTTTTGTGGATTCACTTTTCAGATTGTCTTGCTCATACACACTTCATCTGAAACCCACCAAACTTGAGGTGATATCTTAGGCCAACTCACCCAACAAAAAAAACATGTTTTTTGGTCCATACAGTGACCAAATGTAGTGAAACTTCACATGAAACCTCAGGCCACTTCCCCCTCCATCTCCTCGTCCAAGCCATACACTTTTCCTTTGTTTTCATGCATACCTTTTTTCTCAATACACTTCGATCATATTTTGGGGACATTTAAATAACTTCATTTCAATGGCAGGCCCATATTGTTCTTGACACTAGGTGGTTGCGAAGTAGTTTCTAAAAAGTTGCTATGATGTAGGAGATGGTTGATATGGAGTTTTAGGTGGTTGCTATGGTGTAGGAGGTGGTTGCTAGGGTTTTGCTCAGTGGTTGCTTTGGTGTGGGAGATAGTTGCTAAGTTGTTTCTAGGCAGTTGCTGTGGTGTAGGAGGTGGTTGTTATGGAGTTTCTATGTGGTTGCTATAATCTACAAGGTGGTTGCAAAGGTGTTCCTACGTGGTTGTTATGATGTAGGATGTGGTTACTAAGTAATTTCGAGGCAGTTGCTATGGTGTAGGAGGTGGTTGCTTGGGAGTTTTAGGGAGTTGCTATGGTGTAGGAAGTGGAGGCTAGGGAGTTTCTAGGCAGTTTCTATGGTATACAAGGTTAGGGCGTTGTTAGGAGGTTTATGGTAGTTTCTAGGTGGCAGGCCCATCTCAAAATTTCTTCAAGAATTTTCTCTCTAGTGATTATTTCTATTCTTCCTACTATTTTGCTAAGTAGTTTGAAGGTAGTTGCTATGGTGTAGAAGGTGGTTACGAGGGAGATTGTCATGGTTGTTGAGGTATAATAAGTGGTTGCTACGGTGTCAGAGGTTGTTTGCTAAGGAGTTTCTAAATGGTTGATATTGTATACATGATGGTTGCTAGGGTGTTTCTTGGTGGTTGCGATTATGTAGGGGTTAGTTGCGAAGTTGATTCTTGGCAGTTGCTGTGGTGTAGACGATGGTTGCTATGTAGTTTTTAGGCAGCTTCTGTGTGTAGCTTCTGTGTGTTGCTAGCAAGTTTTTGGTGGTTGCTATGGTGTTACTAGGTGCTTGGTGGCTGGTAAGGTTAAAGAGTTTCTAGATGGTTGCTGTGGTATACAAGGTGGTTGCTAGGGTGTTGCTTGGTGCTTGCTGTGGTGTAGGATGTGGTTGCTAGGGTGTTGCTTGGTGCTTGCTGTGGTGTAGGATGTGGTTGCTAAGTAGTTTCCAGGCAGTTACTTTCATGTAGGAGGTGGTTGCTATGGAATTTGAGTGGTTGCTAAAGTGTAGCAGGTTTATGCTAGTGGTTCCTAGGGAGTTGCTATGGTGTAAGAGGTGGTTGCTAACAAGTTTTAGGTGATTGCTATGGTATATATGGTAGTTGCTATGGTGTTACTAAGTGCTTGCAATTTCATAGGAGGTGGTTGTTAAGTGTAGGAGGTAGTTGCGGGAGTGTAGGGGGCAGTTGTTAAGGACTTTGTCCATGGTTGCTATGGTGTCAGAGTTGGTTGCTAAGTAGTTTCTACACAGTTGCTATGTGTAGGAGGTCATTGCTATGGAGTTTTTAGACGGTTGCTATAGTACACAATGTGTTTGCTCGGGTGGTGATTGGTGCTTAAAGTGGCGTAGGAGGTGGTTGCTATGGAGTTTCTGGGTGGTTGCTGTGGTTTAAAAGGTTTTTTGCTAAGTAATTTCTAGGCAGTTGCTATGGTGTTGGACTTGTTTGCTAGGGAGTTTTTTTGTTCACTATGATATACAAAGTGGTTACACAGGTGTAGGAAGTTTTTTCCAGACGGCAGGTCCATCTCAAAATTACTTCAGGAATGCCGTCTTTAGTGTTTATTAACCATTCTCCACCTGCATACATCGTACTTAATGTGTCTTAAACCGTAGCATGCACCCAGGCAATCTATATATCAGTGCTAGGTGTGCTATTACTTTTGTTGGCATGTTGAGTTACTGTGGTGACACTATTTGTTAACAAACTCCATGCCATAGAGAATGAATGGAGTTCAAATTTCAGATTGTGTTGCTTGGAGACGCTTTGTCCGAAACCCACTAAACTTCATGTGATACCTCAGGCCAACTCCCCCGACACTTAAACACTTCTGGTTATGATGACGCTTCTGGTTATGACTTGCCTTGAGATGGGCCTGCCACGCATGCCATGGATGAGCTGGTGTTACTAATAAAGTGACCAGTCAGTGACATATGAAACTTTGTGGGTATGTGATAAGGTATTAACGAGAAGACCTCCATTCGTTTAGATGTGGACAAAAATGTCATGGATGTGTTTTAAGGGAAACGGGGCATGAAAAGATGAGTACAGGGCTCATTAATATGGTGGGGGACGTGGCTTGAGGTTTTATGTGAAGTTTCATTTCGTTTGGTTGCTATATGGAGACTGAAAATTTCATCTCCTGAAACTATTAATTTGAATGGTGTAAAAAGGGATGAAGGAAAGGCAAGGAACTGACCATGATTGTGTGTCGAGTGTACTGGCCTGAGGTATCCATGAAGTTTGGTGGGTTTTTGATGAAGCGTGTCCGAGCAGGATGATCTGAAAATGAAGCCCCATTCATTCTCTATGGCATTTCTGCCATATTTGTTGGCGAATAGTGTTACCACGGTTATTCAAAACGGTAACAAAAGTAATACCATACCTCAACCACATAGATTGCCTGGGTGCACGACACTGTTTGAGCCACATTAAGTGTGACGTAAGAATCATAAATAATAACTAGAAAGAAAATTCCTAAAGAAATTTTAAAATGGACCTGCTGCATAGAAACAACCTAGAAACTCCATTTTGTGTGTGTGTGTGTGAGAGAGAGAGTGTTTGTGGGTGTTTATGTGTTTAGATGTCTGGTTCCATTCACAACCACTATATGTGGTTTAAATATTTCTGGTTCCATTCACCTCCACTATATCCCAGCACAGCAAGAGGTGAAACGCTGCCTGAAGGAGGCAAAGGACACCTACAGGAGGAAAGTGGAGAAGAAGCCGAGTGAGAACAGTATGATGGAGGTCTGGGAAGGTGCGAAAACCATCACAGGCCACAACACCAAGAACAGCACAGCAGAGGGTACTGTGAAGGTGGTGAACAAACTCAACAACTTCTTCAATCGGTTTGACCAGCCCACAGCCACCCTCACTAAAGGCCCCTCTCTTTCCTCCCCTCCCCTCCTCAAACTACCCCTTCCCCCCACATCCCACCTGGTACCCCGCTCCTTCCAGCCCCCCCCCCCCAACACCACCATGGCGTCCCCCTCCTCATCTTCCTCCTCCCCCCAACCCTGCCTCAGTGTCACAGCAGACCAGGTAAAGAGACAACTGTGGAAGCTTCACCCCAGGAAGGCAGCAGGCCCAGATAAGGTGTGCCCTGGCTTCTAAAAACCTGTGCTACTGAACTCTGTGAGCCCCTACAATGAGTAAAGCTGGGCATACACTGTGCGATATTTTTCATTCACATTATTCAGCTCCTGCATAAAATGTACGACTGAGTCGCAGGGGTTAGAAGTTCGTACCTCACGATTCATATTCTTACAGTATACGGCCCGATGCTCTCATGCGACCTGACTGCTCACACTGTACGTCAATACACGACACGTGAAGCTTTTGTTTCCGGAACTGTAACGTAAACAGAAGAAGAACCCGGATGTGGGGAGACGGTCATCTGAGAATTTGAGAATGCTCACCAAAGAGAAATGCGCTGCCTTGGCAATTTGTGCCATTCTGTGAACAGAAACGTTTAAAAGGAAAAGGCGACGGTGTGTATGGACAAGGAAATGCCTGGGCAGATATGGGCAGTACGGTCTGTCAATTCTACAATGAGAACTGTAGGTAAGCAGCAACAGCTAAATTGCACTTTAGGCATTTACCGTACACAGGTACTTTATCTGCACGTACCTTACCCATGTTGATGTAGGCTTTATCTAATGATGGGTAAACTTTTGAAGACATCTGACACTTCTACCTTCATTAGGCAAAATTTAGGCCTATTAGTGTTTTATTTAATTGGATTACTGGCCATTAACTACAGTATTTACTAGCTAAGTTACTTTTACACTTTTACTTGAGTAGTATTCTAGTGAGTGACTTGAACATCTACCAAAGTGATTTTTTTTTTTTAAATCTTTGTTTTATACAACAGTGGTTAAATATTAGTCAGACTTTGTTACCTTACGATTTTTGGCAACAGGCAAGTGTGTAGACATGACATTTCTGTAATGCTCCCTGTTAAACTATAGAAAGCTGAGCATGAGGCAAGGTCATCTATCTATATCACATTAAAAAATAAATTCACCCATGCAATTACATACATACATTTGCCTTTCTACATCAGTTACACTGGCCCTCTAACTGCAAATATATCTATCCACCTACATACTACTATTAGTAGTAGCTTTGTTCATACTACAAAGCTACTACTACATTCTATTCTCCATCTATCATCTAAAATCTGTTACTCTACAAAGATCCAGCCATGTCCACCGTCCCTTACATTAACCATCTAAATCCATCCGACACTATTTAAGACACTTTCTTCTCTTTGACAGGTGAAACCTTCAACTCATTTAGTTTCTAGTATAGGATTAGAAGCATCACACTGAGCAGGACTGTCATGGAAACATGCACAGCTCTTACCTCTGTACTGCATGAAGATTACTTGAAGGTAATTGTGACTGGAAATACATTACCCATGCTCATACAATTGAAAGGTTGACTTGCACATTGTCAAAAATGTCCCATCAGTTAATACAATGAGTTTTCACAAAAAAGTCCCAGATGTATTTATTCAGTCTTTGTGAAATGTGTATTTAAAAAAGTAAAGTGAACTCTGAGTCTGACAGTGATTTTTGAATGTGTAGTTGAGAGGAAATCATTAATTCACCAGAGATTCATTTGATTAATCACTTTCTACTTGTGTTTCACAGACACCATCAACTGACTCCGAGTGGAAGGCCAGTGCCAGAGACTTTGCAAACAAGTGGCAGTTTCCACACTGCCCGGGGGCTATAGATGGGAAAACACCTTCATCCAACCCCTTCCCAAGAGTGGCAGCATGTTTTAACTACAAGTCCAGGTTTTCCATCATCCTTATGTCTGTAGTTGACACCAATTACAAGTTTGTATATGCAAGCGCAGGGACACAGGGTAGGGTGTCTGGTGTGGGAGTGTTCGCCCATTCTGACCTGAGAGAAGCTATGGACACAGGCACGCTGAACTTTCCCCCTGTTGACACCCTGCCAGGCACTGATGCTATGATGCCACACATGCTAATTGGTGATTATGCTTATCCCCTCTGACCAGATCTCATGAAACCATATCCATTTCGAATCCTCAACACCAATCAGAGGATATACAACTACCGTCTTTCCAGAGAAAGCTTTCAAAATCCTGGCAAATCACTTTACAGTTTTCCGATCAACAATTTGCCTGGACCCAGACAAGGTTGTCACCACTATCTTTGCATGTCTTTGTCTGCACAACTTTCGCCGGCACCACAGATCTGACGCCTATGTACCACCTGGCTATGTAGATTCTGAGGATGCCAACCATTAGTTGGTCGAAGTTGCATGGAGAAGGGAGGGAGAGCTTCAGTCCGTTTCAATGGGCTGTGCACGGAACCCCTCATTGGAAGCGAAGAAGCAACAGGATGTCCTTTGCGAGTACTTTCTCACCTGCAGGGAATGTTTCATGGCAAGAAGACATGGTCTAGGTAGACCAGAGACCAAAGATTTTGATTTTTTTTAAATTTACTTAGAAACTGACGTGGTAAATAAATAACAGAAAATTCCTTTTGTAAGTACTAAAAAAAATTAATCTACCTCTGGGAAATTACAAAAATGGTTTGCTTCATTAAACAAATACAAAAATATCTTGCATCCAATTGTGCAAAAAGTTCTGCACCACACCACAACATTTGAGGTAGGAAAGTCACATTATTATAATCATAGTGTCACAAAGAACATTTAAATGAACTTGCACTCAAAAGCTGTAGTTTCATTGCACTGTGTTAACAGCAGGAACTAGTAAACTCAAATTTTGTTATTGTTATATTACTGTTGAAATTTTGGTTTTAAGCTCCTCAGAGTTTAGTATTTTCAGAAAGGTTATTGGCTGGGTTGATGGGGCCTGGTAGTCTTGGGGGGTGGCTGGACCTGATAAGGGTGGATGGGATACAAAGGTGGCCTAACCTGCGGACCTGCAAGTTGAGAATGGCTGCCCTGCTCTGCCTCCTGTGTGTCATAAATAATGTTCATTATGTTTCTCCTGAGCCGCAACTGTAGAGCTCTGTCCTTTATGTTTCTCAACTCTGAGGCTACTTGTTGGCCAAACTGCTCCTCAGACTCTGCATTAGATCCTGATAGTGTGTTCTGGACCTGCTGAAGCAGGGGAAGTTTGGCCATCTCAGTGCTGTGCTCTGCTGATTTTGGGGTAGGTTTTTGCACTCTTTTAACAGGCCGACCTGTGGACTCTGTGACTGGTGGACTGTTTGAGGTGTTTTCCTCTTCCTGACTCACTGAAACTGAGCTAGTGGTGTTCGAGGAATTAAGGACATCTGCTTCAATTTCCACAGTGGACTGATCCTCATCTCACTCCTCTGTTGCACCTCATGTCATCTGACACTGTGCCAAGCTGTAGGAAACAGTACAGAAAGCAGACAGAGGAAAAGTGATTACACAAAAATTAAGATCTTTACAGTATTGGTTAGGTCAGATACTAATTTCACACTTGTCACTAGGCATATGTCAGGAGTAACTTGCATTGGACTTAGGGCTGCTCTATTATGGAAAAAATACTTTGGCATTTATTTGACTAAAAACATTTTCAACTTAGAATTTCTTTGGACTTTGACATCATTCCCATAATTTCCCCACAAATATCCCTTCATAAGGTGTGCGTGTGTTTAAACACTTGGTTATGAACTTACTCTCAGAGTGGACTCCGTATGTCTATGGACGACATGTGCCTTCAAAAAAATCCAAACATTTTAATACTGTTTGGGAGTTGGTGGTTTCTGGCCAATGCCACTGGGTTTCGGTTTGAGCAGTTTGCCATACTGCGTCCGAAGTGATGCAACCCGGGTTTTCACCTCATTCACTGAAACAGTAACATTGCCATGTACTTAGGATGTATACTTGGAGTTCAGATTCAAAACCCTCTAAGTGCATTTGTGATGAATATACAGAAATATATTTATATAATTTTGATAATTATCAGGCCAACTCCAATTGCAATGTTTTGTCTTAATTTGTTTTTACTGATAACGTTCAAACTGCAGTTTCAGAGTTTACTTGGAAATTATGAAAACAAGTTAATTTTTTAATATTTCTGAAAGCTGATTTAGAGACTTTTACAGCTGAACTCTTCATTTGCTACTAGCAATTATTGCTTGCTAATCCAACATTCTGATGGTTTCATCAAAAACAAATTCACTTCGCAATCTAGGCAAATTTTAGCTTGGTAGCATTAAGCGTTACCAAAGCATATATTATATAGCTAATATATTTCACAAAATCTGTCTCTCTCCCTCTCTGTCTTTCACTCACACAGACACACACCTCCACCACCACCACCACCATCAACAACCAACAGTTTAGCTAAAAGTTTAGCAACAACCAACTTTGATAAATTGCTAATGAAAAACAATGACTTACCAGACAGCTGCAATTGAGCAGCAATATCCATCCAACTCTTTTCGCGGTTGTTGCGGTCGTGATCATTTTTGTGACGCCACATCAAAAAGGCTCAGATCAGCTTGCCAAAGTCCCACAAGCTGGGCCTCCATCGCTTGTGTCCAGACCACATGCTGTGCTGCCATGCTTCTCAGTCTTTTTCACTTCCATTTCTGTGTTTGCACAAGCTCAGAGAGGTTGTGTTAAATCTGCTCTTGGCACTGCTTCAACAATGCGATAACCTCATGAGGGGCGACCAGGACTTCAAACAGGTTTGATTTTCTTGCGACCATACGATTGCTGATCGGGAGCTGGTCGTGAGGTGTTCATCGCTTCTCGTACCCCATGTATACTACACGATTAAGGCGAAACTTGGGCCGATCCCCAAAATAGTCGCACGAGTGAAAAATCGTCTCAAAATGGGCCAAAAAAAAAAAATTCACACTGTGTATGCCCAGCTTAAGACATCCTGCATCGTTCCGGTCCCTGAAAAGAACCGGCCCAGTGAGCTGAATGACTTCCAACCGGTGGCACTCACATCACACCTGATGAAGACTCTGGACCAGCTCTTCCTCAGTTTCCTCAGGCCCCAAGTACAACATGCCCAGGACTCCCTACAATTTGCCTACCACGCAGATGTCAGAGTGGAGGATGCTATCCTGTACCTCCTACACCGAGCCCACTCACACCTGGACAAGGGAAAAGTCATGGTCCGAATCCTGTTCCTGGACTTTTCAAGTGCCTTTAATACAGTCCGGCCCTGTCTGCTCCAGGAAAAACTCTCCAGGATGCGGATGGATCCCTGCCTGGTTGCCTGGATCACAAACTACTTCACCGACAGACCGCAGTACGTCAGGCTGGAGAACATCATATCTGACACTGGTAACCAGCACAGGAGCACCGCAGGGAACTGTCTCCTCTCCTCTTCAACCTGTACACCTCGGACTTCTGCTACAACTCTGGATCATGTCACATTCAGAAGTTTGAAGATGATACGGCCTTCATGGGGTGTATCAGGGACGGCCAAGAAGAGGAATACAGGAGTCTGGTGAGGAACTTTGTTGTCAAGGGCCACACAAACCATCTGCATCTTAACACCTCAAAGACCAAGGAACTGGTTATAGACTTTGGGAGGCCCAGACCAAGTCCACGACCAGTTCATATCAAGGGAGAGGAGGCGGAGGTGGTCAACATCTACAAGTACCTTGGGCTGTGGGTGGACAATAAACTGGACTGGAAACACAACACACAGCACCTGTATAAAAAGGGCCAAAGCAGACTGTACTTCCTGAAGAGGCTATGGTCCTTCAACATCTGCAGGAAGCTCCAGTGTGGTTGCCAGCATCCTTTTCTCTGGTGTGGTGTGCTGGGGGAGCAGCACTGCAAAAAAGGACTCAGCCAGGCTGGAAGAATTGATCAGGAGGGCTGGCTCTGTGGTCTGCATGAAGCTGGATACTCTGGTGACTGTGGCAGAGAAGAGGACTTTAAACAAACTGCTTGCCATTATAGACAATGTCAGGCACCCTCTGCACACTGTCATAAGCAACCAGAGGAGTCTGCTCAGTGACAGGATGCTTCTCCCTAAAAGACTTAAAAACTCCTTTGTCCCACACGCCATCAAACTGTTCAACTCCTCGCTGAGGGACAGGAGGGAGAACAGAAGGACAGAGGAGGACGGAAAGGATCAGGAGCAATTCACCTAAACAACACAAACTACACAATCAACATTAGGGACAGTGCAATAGACTGCATAACTATGCAAGCAACCTGTGCAATAATAATTATTGAACATAAACATGACTGTGAAAGAAACCAGTGAAATAATTACTTATTATGTGTGCTTTAAGGTCTGCTTTGCTGTTGTCTTCATCTGGAAAGCTTGCTTAAGTTTCTGTCTGTTGTTTAGACTAATCTACTATCTTGTGCATTTAGACTGCGTGGTGTGCTTATACTGGGAGTGTTAGGT
>JBBJLS010025435.1:0-14836 GCA_037577275.1 Bryconaethiops microstoma
TTTCAATATTAATCTACAATGTAGCCAATAATAAAAACAAAGGAAATCGTTGAATGAGAAGGTGTGTCCAAACTTTTAGTGTATATATATATATATATATATATATTCATTCAATTTTGATTATAAAACAACAGCATAGTAAAATTAAAAGAAAATTGTTTTTGTTTATTGTCAAGTTTATCTAATTCGTAACAGTGACCATAAAGTTCATTAAAGCCATTGTACAAAAAGGTCTGTTTTTTGTCATTCCTTCCACTTAAATACACATTCAGCAACTCTCGGTTGGGTGGATCAGATTTTTTGCACTAAAAAGGCTTTTTTGCACTAAACTGTGCGTCTCTGTCAGTTTCGGTGCCCGCTGTCATCACAGCAAAAGGGGAACACACCAATTACTTAGATATTCTGAAATACATATAAATATATAAAACATTCCACTTTTCACTGAGATTGTCATGCAGATTATGTAATTTGGAGTTAATAAATTACACCAGACTTTTGGACACTATAGATAAATACATAGCAATATAGATTTTTAAAATATATTAAAATGTTTACTTTTTATACGTTTTTTTATTGAACTGAACTTCTTTTTTTATTTTTGATATAGGATGATCTGGGAAAAATTGCCCGTAGCATTGGTGGGTTTGACTACCATTACTGGATCGGATTGTCGGACTCTGAAGAAGAAGGGGTGTGGAAATGGGTGGACAACACACTGGTCAACAAAACGTGAGACCACACACCTTAAACTGTGTTTATTATTCTGTTTATTGTGTTTGTGTGTGTGTGTGTGTGTGTGTGTGTGTGTGTGTCACATTGTGTAAAAATATCAATTTTAGGCTTTGTTTTCATTCCCATGTCTGACATTACAATGACATTTTTCACACAGGGTAATATCTCTCTCTCTATAGAGAGAGAGAGAGTTAATATTACTACTTTAAAGGATCATTTTATGTAATTAAAATAAAATTCGGACGTCGAAAGTTTTTATAAAATTTGTCTCACCATCGCCCCCTGTAGGTACTGGAATGAAGGGCATCAAGAGCCAAATAATCACCAGTCTGGAGGCCTTCATGGGGAAGACTGTGCCGTGCTTGAGTCTCACTCTAAGACCTGGTTCGACGTGCCCTGCGACTTCCTCTACAAACGCATTTGTGAGATGGATGCCATTCATGTCGACTGAGTCACTGCACTGAAACATACACAGAAACCAGGGGGTGTGAAGAACAACGTTTAAATGGTTGATTGAGTTTACGAAATGAACCTGATTGGTCCGAGTATGAAAGTTATGCTTGTATACAGGTTTTTAACTGGATGTACAGTTTCTACATAGCAGCTGTTGAAAGTCGGACTGAATGGAATGAATGGCGGAAACTTCCTGAACCTGAACCTGAAACTGAACCTTCTTATATAAACTTTATTCCACCCCAGTCACAACATGGCCTTAGGACTGCATATCCCTCCATGATGCTAATAGTACACTCTAACACCCCCTTGTAACCACAGCAGCCGTATAGAAATGGTCTAGCAACAGCCAGGAACACTATAGCCACTTACAAACCACCGGAGATACCATAGCAAGTGCCTAGCAACCACCCGGAACACCAGCAATCGCCTAGCATTGTAACCACCTGCAATATCAGAATATTGTATTCCAAGTATTCCATTCGAAGAGGTGGATAAAGTAACCTTAACCTACATTGAAGTAAAAAGATTGTTACTTGAGCACGGTACAAGGCCTCGTGTGAGTACGCCCTTAGCGCATCCGGCTTCTTTCAGTGCTGGAACCGAAGTGTGTTAGGCTTAAATTTCTTAGGGGAAAACATCTTGCGTAGAACAACGAGGCCACCCTTACCATGTAATGCGCAATTGGTTTTTGCCTACGGCAAATGTGAAAAACATTGATTACAAAGAAGTACAATACATTACAAGATGAAATGAAACACGGGGAGGAGAATCAGTAACTAAATGTTAACAACTAAAGCAGTTCTGAAGACCGGAAGATTGATTTTGCTCCCAAATACACCAGAGTAAAAGAACTATTTATTGTTTTTAATGTTGTTAATGCATTCCCTAGCAGTCATGACTTTTGATGTTGACCTATTTTGTAAGTTTCAATTTTTTTTTTTGCTAAAAGTAAAAAATAAATAAAAATGTGGAGAAATGAACATTAAGACAAATGCTGAATTGTAATAGAAAGCACTGTAAAAAAAATTAAGTATGTAAAAAAAAGTGATACTCTGATGACTTTTCTGATGATTTTTTATTTTTTCATACCTTTTGTATTATTTTTCTACAAATAAAGGACACGGTGGACCTGTTGAACTGGGCTGAGTTTTTTTTGGCTCATCTCTCGATGTCTGTGGACAGAGATTGAGACGTTAGAGTGGGTTCCGAGAAGCTCCAGCTGGGCTCAGATTTGGGGTGTTTTTGAATTCCTGCAGTTGCACAGCAGCAAAGCTTTTGCTAATATGATTATATGGTAAAATTATCCGTATAAATTCAAACATTTACACTGGCCTCTAAGATAATAGGAGCAAGGCGCTGGTTGTACTTTAAACCAAGGAAATATTTGACTCCAGATGAACTTCTATTTTTCATTTACTACAAAACCCAACAAAAATCAAGATGTAAAGTTAGAGTACTGGATCATATTGTACTTATTTTATTTAATTTCTTATTTATTTGTCATATTTGAAAGTAAAGCAAAAGTGAAGCGAGCCCTTACACTCACATGTGTACACGCCACACAGTGTAAACTTCTTTCTCTGTATTTGACCTATTCACCAAGTGAAGAAGGAGTTCCCACCAATGAGGGACAGTACTTTGCTCAAGGCAACCTCAGTGGTGCCACTAACAGTGCTGGGATTTAAACCCACAACCTTCTGATTGCAGAGGCCACATCCTAACCACTAGGCCACCATCTGCCCCCAAAACCCCACTGGTGTAATAGGTGTACATACATGGTCCATACAAGGAGAAAAACAGCCAGTTTAGAACCGATCATGGTTGTGATGTCATAGCTATGAAGACATGTACATAGAACCGTCCATTCAGTCTGAAGCAGAATATGATAGAATTAAACACAAAAAGGGGCAGAAAAGTTATAAAAACAGTAAAATTGAAATGAAATGAGCTGTAAACAGGTGGGGACTAACGTTATTCTGCTGTCGTAGTTTCGAATTAGATGATTGGTCGGTACCGTACTTGTCATCACCTCCTCATCGCTGTTTGTCCAATCAGGGAAGGCGGTGCAGTGTTGTGGCTCGTCAGTTTACCCGAAGAGTCGGAGGGGATTGCAGGGAAGTGCAGTGACTTTAGTTTATCAGATTAAGGTAAAGGTTTTTCTTCATGTTTCTCATGTTTAAATGTTGAAAACAGTAGCCGTAAACGCACTTGAGAGATCCGTATTGAAGTATCTCCGGTAAAGTCTGCGCTACAGTGACGCATACATGAAAAGGCCTGGCTAAGCTAGGCTAGACTATGCTAAGCTAAGGCTACAGTAAACAGACCGACTAACGCTCCAGACTGATTTAACTCTTCTAACTTGGTTCTTCTGTGACCTTAATCACTGTTCTCTATGTGTGTAGGTTGCTAGAATAGTTAAAGCTCTTAGGGGTGTTTAGGTCACATTTTAATCACCCACTGATGTAAAAAGTGTGATTTGTCTGTGTTTTGTTTACATGACAGTCAGGGAAAATGTAGTCGACCTAAAGCTGATCTCACAGAGCTGCCTAACTTCTTTACTTCTCATCAACATTCACTGTCAGTTTAGCTTGGTGGTATAACGTGGGTAAACTGGGCTGGAAGGGCTTGTGTTTCAAATTAGCCGTTCCACCTTAACTTTCTCAGAAGATACAGAAAGTTGCTGCAACATTTAGCCTCTCTCTCTGGATGGGTATGTGGACAGAACCCTGTCCTCCAACAGAAGATACTCAACCAACTTTCTTTCTGATGGAACCTGACTAAGGGTACAAGTAAGACACCCGACCAGCTTGCTTACTGATGGACAACGCCTAAGAATACATGTTAGACCTAATATAGTAACCTGATTAGTCAGATAAAAACTGGTTTATTCTGTAAAAACTGAAGATTTGTGACTGACAGTGACAGGCAGTTAGCATAGGAGCTAACTAACGTTAAATAGCAGATTAAGGTGACGTTTACGTTCTCCTCACATTGCTTATGGATTTAGAGCATATTTACAAAGTTTTTGTCTTTTTGTGGGCTAGGCAGCTTATTGAAATAGCTAGCACGCTACCTCAGCTGCACCTGTTCGAGTTTGCGTCTAGGCGATATATTAGTAAACCCGACTGCTGCTCTTTGGGCTTAGTGATGTTATCAGCCAGGGATGAGTATCGAGAACTGGCACTAAGCCGATTCCTGACTGATCAGTACTGAAATATGAATAATCTCCTGGAGAAATTATGCTGATATTGGTGTCTGTGCAGCGTTAATGCATCCTCAGTGCATTCTAAAAGTTGCCTTTTCACATGGTTAGTGCTGAACTGAATAATTTCTTGACTAGACACCTACAAGCAATTATTCCTCCCTCGTTATATATACAGTAAACTCAGGAACCGGTTTAGCTCCTTGTTTCTCCAAAAAATGCCATTAAATAACTTCTGGCAGCTGGTGGCCTATTGATTATGGATCAGAATGTTGAGTTCAAATCCCAGGACTGCTAGTGGCACCACTGAGGTACTTTTGATCAATGTGTCATCCCCACACACTGCTCCACATGCACTGCTCCACAGGCGCTGTGTGACTGTCAGCCCTCTGCTTCACTGGGTGAACGAGTTAAATGCAAAGAAAAAAAATTCACATTGTTCACACTGTGTGCTGTCAGTAACGATAAGCAATATGACTTAAATCCTATCCATCGGTATATTTAATACATAATTCCCATTATATGGTCCTCACTCATGTAGGCCAGGGATAGACAGCTAGGTAAAGTAGTAATAAACTTATGTGGAGGTTCAGTTTGGAGGTATATACCAATAAAGGATTCATGAGCCATTTCCAATATCCGGTACGTTTATGTACATATCTGAAGATACAAACCACCTGGATTAGCATTTTGAGAAAATCTAACATTTATGTCTGCAAGGTTAGCTTTATTACTGCGTGTGTGTGTGTGTGTGTGTGTGTATGTTTGTGTGTGTGTGTGTGTGTGTGTGTGTGTGTGTGTGTGTGTGTATATATATATATATATATAAAAAATAATAATAATAAAAATAAATCATGTATGTAAATATCATTTAGTACCGTGATATATTTTGAAAAGACCGGTCATTATCTTCAACCTACATCGACTGTTATTTCTGTGTATTTTTATAATACATGTTTCTGACACCCGTTTGTACTTTGGAGTCCTGAAATAATTATGATGATGTATCATTTAAAAGACAGAAATCTTGTTTTCCTCTTATCAGTCAAAATATAATGACGCACTGTGCGCCAGTGGGCAGAGGAATATAATATTAACCAGTCATCATGTTTCACCTCACCCCACCTACCATCGAGGGAAAGTCTCCACTAGCTTAGAGACGCTCCCCAATACCGTTAATGGAGGGCAAGTGCTCTTTATTGTCGTCTCTCAATATAGCTGAAAAGAAATGACATTTTTCAAACCTAACACACAACAGCAGTCCATTACACACCACTACATAAAGTGCAAATAAACAGCGAGAACAGCAGAATATGTAATAGACAGCATGTCCCTTTTTTTTTTTCTTTATTTGTAATATGTACGACCTACTTTCAGTTCTTTGTTTTTCTTGGTCAGAGAAATATACTTTTCTGATTTTAAAAAGTGTTCGCAATTGGAATTAAAACCCCTTTTGACTTTTCATGGCTGTTTTTTTTTTTTAATGTCACCACCTGTCAAATAAATGTCTGATTTACAGCATTTTAACAACGTTTATTCTAAATGGTTTTGACAGCCAGGTGCATTTATTATAAGAGACTGCACCCTGGGAGCACAAATTTGATTACGACATCTGTCACATTCAGAAGTCTTTATTCAAGTGAGATTAAGCTCCTTCCTGTTGTTACACTTGGTCTAAGCGGCCTTTTTTATTTAACCCCCCCCCCTCCTCTCTCTCTGCCGGTCTCTGTCTCTCTCTGCCTGTCTCTGTCTCTCTCTGCCTGTCTCTGTCTCTCTCTGCCTGTCTCTGTATCTCTCTGCCTGTCTCTGTCTCTCTCTCTTTCTGCCTCTCTCTTTCTGCCTCTCTCTGCCTCTCTCTCTCTCTGCCTCTCTCTCTCTCTCTGCCTCTCTCTCTCTGTCTTTCTGCCTCTGTCTCTCGCTCTGTCTCTCTCTCTCTCTGCCTGTCCCTCTCTGTCTCTCTGTCGTTCTCTCTCTCTCTGCCTCTCTCTCTCTCTGCCTCTCTCTGTCTCTCTCTCTCTGCATCGCTCTGCCTCTCTCTCTCTGTCTCTCTCACTTTTCTTTATCTCTACTTATCAGATGGAGGTGGATCAGCTGCTCTCTCTATCAGGTTCAGCCTTGGCTCAAGCGATCAGCTCTCTGCTGGAGACTCCAGGGCTTTACGTTTTTTCGGACATACTGGAGCTGCCCAACGTCCGAGAGGTAGAACCCGAACACCAGTCTCACGTTTGTGTTGACAAGAACGTATCGCTCCTTCTCTTTTTGCAGAATTTGTGTATTAATGAAAAAACAAGATAACACAAAAGAGCTCACACCTCAGATAAATAACTGAGACACCCTAAAGGTCTCCATTAATCATCATCCATTTTTGGTGGGCTGAAAGAAATGACATCATCACCATGGCAACATTTACACTGCTGCATGTGAGCTCTTTACCCTCACCATTTCGCTGGATTTGTTAACATACATCTCTGATATGGCTGATGTTTACGATCCTGGTGGGTCTTTTTGATCTGCAGGAGCTGCTCGGCTAAAAGATCTGAAACTAAACCTGGTGAAATAATGTTTATCCACTATGCTGTCCAACCAACTGACCATCGGTATCAGATCTGCACAAAACTGCTAAAATCCACATTACTCTCCTACACCTTCTGTTTTGATTTTCTATTTTAAAAAAATAATTCTTTTACTTTCTACTTGTTATGCTTCCTAATTTATTAATGTTTTTATTATATTCTTGTAAAGCACATTGAACCTTTGTGTATGGTAATGGATCCATAATAAAATGGACTAACATGTAAAATGGTGATAGATGGCAACCTGATTGTCCTCACCACTATGACATTGCAGCAAAAATGAGAGAATTGAACTCTAGGGCAGGCTGATACCACAGATTCTCATTTTGATTCCCAGGAATTCCAAGACTAGCAGCTATTCTAGTACCAGTACTTTGATCTTGCCTTTCATCTAAAAAGAGGAAACTTTACATGTACTGTACAAACTGTTTAAAGTCGTTTATCCGAGCAGTGAGGGACTTTGTCAGCAAACACACAAGTTCACATTACAATAAATTCAAACAAACAAGAAACGTTTAAATAATATCAAGATTAGTTTAGTTTGTATAAAAGTAGTTGATATTGTGTGAGCTGGTGAGGAGAACACAGGTTCGGTTCCAGATTCCTCCTCGGTTCCTATAGCCGTTGTTTGGGTTTGTGACGCTCCATCAGCAGCTCCTGATTTAATCCAGTGAAGTAATAATTGACCGTTGTAATACTGGACTGGGAATAATTAAGCAAGCACAGACATGCATAAAATCACTATTTACTTTATTAGTATTATTTGAATAGCATCTAATATTAGGTTTTAAAAACATGCTGATCAGCTAAAAAGGTTTTAAATGCCGTTTTCTCAGGTGTCTTAAGACGTTTTCACAGTACTGTGTATATTTGATCAGAACAAGAAATGTCAAAGGAAAGGAAATGTCAGGTTTGTAAGGATCAGTACTTTTGAATTGATCCACCTTTACCTGCTGAACTCTTGAATCTAGCTTATGTTATATTACATTACATTACACTACATTTTGCAGACTTAAAGCGACTTGCAGTTTGTGGAGACACTCAAGCTTCAGGACAGTGTGAGAAGTTCTAAGTGCTAAATCTTTAATTCGGGAGTAGCGCAAGAAGATAAGCTTATTCAGATAGAAGAGCGAGTGCAGGATGGATTGTGCGTCAGGAGAGGAGGTGCTCTCTGAATAAATGAGTTTTCAGGAGGCTTTTGAAGATGCTCCTCTGGTTGCCTTTGGCAGCTCGTTCCACCAGCAGGGAACCATGAATGAGATCAGTCTGGACTGGGTTTGCCTTATGCGTAGGGACGATAGAGCAGGTTCCCCTGGGCTTTGCGGTTCATTGCCATTGATTTTGCTTTGCTGTTCCATTGAACAAACTGGAATGGAGCTCCTGAGTGGTGCAGCTTTCTAAGCATTAGGAGATTGAGAGTTTGATCCCAGCTGATGCTGCATCCATCCGTGGCCAGGATTCCAAGAAAGATTTTTCAGCTTCGCTGTCTCTGGGTGGGTAGGGCCGCCCTCCCTCTCCCCCATCAGTCAGCGTGATGCCAGCCAGTGCGGCGTCTGTCAGCTGATGTAACAGAAACGGTGTTCTCAGTGCTCTCCAGCTGTGTTGAGCTGCCCATTGACATAACTTGAGCAGCACATTTGAAAAGATGTGGTGGATCTTCAGGTGACTGCAGGAGTCTTAGCCTTCTCCCCACACTGCTGCTGGTTTTGTGTAATTTGGAGAGTCCTAGCTAATGTGTGGAATTGTACATCACTAAATTATGAAGAACAACATGGGTCAGCTTATGGAGTTGCCCCTGCATTCGGAAGGCTGTGGGTTCGAATCCCATGACTGCTAGTGGCACCAATGAGGTATCTTTGAGCAAGGTACCGTCCCCGCCCGCTGCTTCACTTGGTGAATGGGTTAAAAGCAGAGAAGGATTTCGCCTTTCACTTTGTGTGCTGTACTCTGTGTTTTTTGTATTAATGAATAGAAAGTGTGTTACATGATCTTGCAGTCTTTGGTACTCCTAGGTTTTGAGAGTATATTAGTTATTC
The DNA here is from genome assembly GCA_037577275.1 of Bryconaethiops microstoma. NCBI lineage: Eukaryota > Metazoa > Chordata > Actinopteri > Characiformes > Alestidae > Bryconaethiops > Bryconaethiops microstoma. The sequence continues at coordinate 9,000 of JBBJLS010025435.1, forward strand.
ACAAGACAAAAATACATTTTATGTAATCTGTTATGTCCATCATGTATTATTTATTCTGTACATCATCTTTGTGTGTGTGTGTGTGTGTGTGTGTCTCTCTCTATCCTTCCCTCTCTCCTCCCCTCTCCACCCTCCCACCAGTTGGAGACAGGCCCTCATGCACCCGTCTATCAGCTCCTCAATCTTTTCGCTTACGGAACCTACTCCGACTACAAAGGTAACCATGACAACACAGGTTGAATAGATATTACACCCCAGGGCGTGAGATTCATCAGTCTGGCTCTGTCACACTCTGTAGAGGTTTTTCTGTCACACTCTGTAGCACTTTCTCTGTCTCACGTTGAAGAGGCTGGTCACTAGCCTGGTCCCTGGCACAGAATCAGTGATTGTGATGTTCTTTTGGTTTTTATCTTTGGTTTTTGTCTGCCCAGAGAGGGCCGCCTCGCTCCCTGAGCTGACGCCGTCCCAGAAGAACAAGCTCCGCCACCTGTCAATCATCAGCCTGGCCTCCAACCTCAAGGTACTTTTCCGGTCCTGTTAGAAGGTCGTCTGAATTCCACTGCTCGCCAAATGTTTGGGGACACTGGAGTTTGTTTAGAAAGTTTCCAGCCAACATTTATTTATTTATTTTCATGATTTTATTTATTTATTTTTCACTTGTTATTAAGAAAAAAAATACCTGCCAAGTTTTTAATCATAAAACATCCATTTGCTAATCCCTCGGGTATATTTAGCTTCCACGCTCAGCCTCGTGTTCATTAAGCTGTCTCTCTCACTTTGAGGAGTAGGTTTCGCTGACGTCACACGAAGAGGATTTAAGTGTGTGGGCTTTGGCATCATCCCAAGGCAGCACTTTTTCTCAGTCGTTCAATTTTAGCCGTTTTTACCGATCTGAACAGCTTTCTTTAATATGTTAACTTGTTGCAACTAGACAGAGAAAACCTGCTCATTTGTTAAAAACGTTTGGGAAAGATAGATTTTACAGATTTATTAACGTTGTTCAATATTGATATTGAGACCTTGATTTCGATTGGATATTGTTTTAAACTGCTCAACTGTTTTTGACGAACTTCACTTCAGATGAACATAGTAAAACACGCTCCATTTTATTTTAATTCATTATAGAATTATATGCAGAAAAACAACACACCACAGTATGAGTGTGGGGTAGATGTATTACTCTGATTAGATCTGACTCGTTTTCCCATTTAGTTTTTTCCCCTGCCGTTATGCAATCCGGCATTTTCTACTGATACCGTTTTATTTTAATACCCTGGGTCTCGCAAAGGAGACATGACTTGGCCAGTTAACTTGGGCTTAGTTCAGTCTAACTCTGGGTCGATCACATTTTACCGAACTTCATCACCATGGCAACATCTAATCTGCTCCAGGGCAGGTTCAGTTTGAGATTTTGGGCCATTAACAGCTCTTCAACCACAGATGTGAAGCCCTCAGGTCTGTTCTGGTTTGTGGCATCAGTGGAAAAATGTGGAAACACATTAAAAATATGAATAAATTATTACTCCAGTAAGTACAAATATAATGACAATGGTAAGAGTGTTGCTTTGTGCTGTAACTAAGTCTTTAATTTTCTCATATTTACTAAAAAATAAGATGTTCTGACTACTCATGGTCTGAGCGTGTGGCTGAGTATCTAAACCTGGGTTAATGCACCACTTGCTCATGTGCAAGATGATGTTGGGTATAGTGATGTGGTAGCGATTTCATTTTGATAACGGGTGGTGGTGGACGTTTTTGGTTTGTTGGCGAGGGGGGAGGGACGGAGAACGTATTCAGCTGAGCTTGCTGTGTGAGTCAGATCCAAGTTCTCAGACCAGTGTCATCTCCACTCTCCACACTTTTGACAGACCGAATATAAATCATAAATATCATCTCTAGCGCTATTTCTGTGATCTTTGCTGTAACCACCAGAGTCATAGTTGGAGCGTCTTATTGCCTCTTGCTTTGAAAATCTGGTACCAGGGTGATGAAAGGGAGATGAAAGTTTTAGTTCATGTTTTCCTGTAAACTTCTCCAAGCAAAGCAAAGCATGGTTTTGGGAAGTAATTGGTCCGTCCTCTGCCGCAGTGTCTGCCGTACTCGCTGCTGCTGCAGCAGCTGGAGCTGAAGAACGTGCGCGAGCTGGAGGACTTGCTGATTGAGGCCGTCTACTGCGACATCATCCACGGCAAACTCGACCAGCGAAACCAGCAGGTGGAGGTGGACTTCAGTGTGGGCCGTGACCTGGGTCCCAACGAGCTGCCCAATATAGCGAACACGCTGCAGGAGTGGTGAGTGTAAAGTGACCGTTCTGTCACACACCACAGCACACAGTGTGAACAGTGTGCAATTCTTCCTCTGTATTTAATCCATTCACCAAGTGATTTAGGGGGCAGCCAGGAGCACAGCGCCTGGGGAGCAGTGTGTGGGGACGGTACCTTGCTTAGGGGAACCTTAGTGGTGCTACTAGGATTCAAACCCACAACGTTCCCTAACCATTAGGCCACCGTGTGTGTGTGTGTGTGTGTGTGTGTGTGTGTGTGTGTGTGTGTGTGTGTGTGTGTGTGTGTGTGTGTGTGTGTGTGTAAATACACAACTGTCCAAAAATGTGGAAACACCTTTCATGACTGAATTAAAATGATTAATATATCTCCCGCGAGGAGGGTTTCAGTTCGTCTGGAGGCCCGGTGTCCTACACAGTTTGGTCTCTGCTTTAACACACACACCTACTGAACCTGACAGTTAACAAATGATTTGTATTAAGGATGCTCAGAGAGTTCAGCAAACAGTGCAGGACACGGAAGTCCAGTACACCTCTGACTCACAATGCTGTGCATTAGTCTTAGCCACCTGCACAAATAATATTTAAAGTCTGCAGTGTGTGTTTTTTTTTTTTTTTTTCATATTAATATACTAAATAAAACTAAAAAGATTAAATACAAATAACTGGATACTGGAAGTCCAGTATTACTTGTAGTTTCCATCATAAACCTGGTTTGACTGGTTTGAATCAGTCCTTCATTAAATTAAATCAGGAGCTGCTGTTGTAGTTTCGCAATCCAAACAATGGCTGGAGGAACCGGGGAGGAATCTGGAACCGAACCTGTGTTCTCCTCACCAGCTCTCACAATATCAAATACTTTTACAAACAGAACAAATCCTGATACTTTTACTGCTTTATTTGTTTTTTGCATTTACTCTAACGATAAATGTTCTTATGAGAAAGAATTTACATATGTACCTAAGACTATTGCACAGTACTGTACACAGTGTAGACTGAATTTATTACATGCTAAATAAAATACTATAATTATGTATTTGTTAATTTCTTGTTAAGTTATCTGCCTTGAGAGTTATCACTTTTGAAGTACAAGGTCATTCTGGGTATTAGATTTGTATCTTTATTTTGGATACTTTTCTTTATTGTAGAGGTTTTTAAAGCTTTTTACTTAAAGGAAAGTTGTTAAGAACTAGCATCATATCATAATATTATTTTTTTTTGTTTTTAAATTTCAGTTCTGCTTATCGGTTCCTAAACACTACACTTCTGCCTGGATCCGTTTTATTTGAATATGTGACGCATCAACGTGTTAATATTTATTTTTCCATGCGTGAAATAAAACATCCATCCATTTTCTCTAAGTCAGTTGAAAGATTTTGGTGTCAGGAATCATGTGCTTCTACAAGCCGTTTGGACTGCCCCCCCCATTGTGACATAATAATGCAAAAATGTGCATAGAACCGCCCCTCATCTGTCGATCCCCACCCACTAGATTAGTTGAAGATCTGTCATTTTTGTCTTCTGGTTTTATGAGCACGCATAAGACTCCGAGCGCTTTGGCTACAGGCAAAGACAAGTCACTCATGAAGTGTTGTGTTCATCTTGCTCCGGGTCCAACTCGAGGTCGAACATGTGTTTCACGTGTGTTAAACACGCAGCGTCGGCATGGGATGGGTGGGGCGTGGCCAGCAACAGCTTATTTGCATAAAAGTGACAGCTAATTGGCTAATTTTGAAAGGGACTGAAACTGTGAAGAATAAAACTGATGAATCTCTTTATGTGAGAGTGATTTTGTGCAAAGAACTTCATGAACGTGTTTTGTAGCCCATAGACCTATTATAAGTGAATTTTGCATAATATGTCCCCTTTAATAAAATTAAAACGATACCGGGTGTGTGTATCTAAAAGAGTAATCTGAGACTAGGAGTGTATGTGAGCAGTAAAATTAAAAAGTGACTGCTGTGATCATGTGACTATAACTGTGTGTGTCTCTGCGTGTGTGTCTGCATGTGTGCGTGTGTGTGACTGTGTGTGTGTGTGTGTGGTTGTGTGTGTGTGCGCTCCTCTGTCAGGTGTGCGGGCTGCGAGGCAGTGCTGTGTGGAATTGAAGAGCAGGTGTCCAGAGCTAATCAGTACAGAGAGAGCCAACTAAAGGTCAAAGTACAAGTGGAGACAGAGGTGAGTGTGTATTTGTTTTATGTGTATTTTGAAATTTGAGGCCATAACATGTCTGAAGTGGTCGAAACTGAAGGGCTACTTGACAGCAGAACTGATACGTACAAGGAAACCATAAAAAGAAAAGAGCACAGTTTCATATTTGTATTTCTGTTCTTCTGATCTGAACAAACTAGAAAATGAAAAATAGTTCAGTTCTGGTCTGTTTCACAGAAAAGTCACTGATTGGCATTTGGTGATACATAATATTTATGTAATGTGTGTCGAATGTGTGTATTGAGTGTTTTGTGTCTTTGAAAGTGATTTTTAACCATTTTCAACAAATGCATTAATATGTGCCATGTTTGAATTTGTGTGCATTGTTGTTTGCTGGAGGAAGTATTTTTTGTCCTTAAAAGATATTAAATAGTGCTGAATTGGATTTAGCCCTGCGATTATGGAGGTATATAAAGCTGAATTTGGGGCTTAGGAGTTTCGTTTCCTCACGACTTTGTGTTCGGCTCAGACTCATCAAAGTCAAAACAGCATAAAGACAGAGCTTCAGGCTGCCGTGTTGTTTATCCGCTTAAGAGGATAGCCATGCATTGAGAGTCACATTTACAGTCTTCTCTTTAGCCTTCCATCGGAAATCACTGTGGTGCGGGATATGCAGCAAAATCCACATATCTGATTTGGGGGACGCCACGTTTTTGAGCCTCTGGGCGGAAGCTCATTACTAAAAGCAAAAGAGCTTTGATCCATTTCAAACCGCTTGATAAGTTTTCCTTAAAGGTAACGGCGGGATGCTCTGTTAAAAAACGGTTACTGTACTGTTCAAATTAGCATTTCTCTTCCACATGCCTGGACCATTTAGGTTTAATAGACGTGTTTTGTTTCCCTCAGCTAATTACATGCCGTGGTGAGACGTGGCTCCATGGCTCGAATGTCTGGTATTTATAGTGCGTAGGTTTTGTTCTGCGATACCCTTCAATAAAGTTGTCAAAAAGATGCGAAAACACAAATGGAAGCAGCTGCGCTTGCTTCCATGCAGCAGGACGGTGAGTTCAGCTTAGAGCTCCACCCGCTCCAGAGTAATCTCTGGAACATGTGGGACGTCATGGCGCCGTTCCTTTTGCAAATGAATTTTTTGCAGCCAAGATTTGGGCATCTACTGTGAAGCCTGTGTTGGCTTTCACTGTGTTGCGTTTGATTTCTTGTTTATTTCCATCATGCAGAAAAGGCCAGATTGGTGGTGTTTGGGTCTCTGAAGCTGGTTGAAATTCATTCTTAAACTGAATGTAATTTTTTACATTCAAATATATATATATATATATATGTGTGTGTGTGTGTGTGTGTGTGTGTATATATATATATATATATACACACACACACACACACAAAC
>JBBJLS010025446.1:0-14836 GCA_037577275.1 Bryconaethiops microstoma
TAACTAATGATCGTAAGACTGTCTCTGTAACTAATGACTGTTAGACTGTCCCTGTAACTAATGATCGTAAGACTGTCTCTGTAACTAATGACTGTTAGACTGTCCCTGTAACTAATGATCGTAAGACTGTCTCTGTAACTAATGACTGTTAGACTGTCCCTGTAACTAATGATCGTAAGACTGTCTCTGTAACTAATGACTGTTAGACTGTCCCTGTAACTAATGATCGTAAGACTGTCTCTGTAACTAATGACTGTTAGACTGTCCCTGTAACTAATGATCGTAAGACTGTCCCTTTGACTAATGACTATAAGCTGCTCTGCCCCTCTGCCACATGTAAGCAGTAAGTTCACAACAGAGTTGGTGAAATGTCACCAATTTTGTTGTCCTCATCGCCTAATCGCAGCACTAATGGGGAGCTGTCATTTCAGCACCCATTTGGTGAGAAGCACCTGCTGGGGCCAGAGGCCCACCATCACAGAGAGTAATTCCTTTCAGTCATCTTTCGAGTCATCAGGTTTGAGATAAAGGTTACATGTCTTCCACTTTCGTCTTTTATTTTCTGAGAATTTACAGCATCCATATCCACAGGAGGCACATGTTAAGTGTAGGTTGTATCTTCAGGCTGTAATGACCTAAGACCTGGTTAGGCTACACTTTCTTCTGACTATTCTCACTTCTTGTTTTTCCACAGCAAAGTTTTCATGAGCTGTACAAAATTTGGAATAACCTGCTCAGTAGTTTAATAAACAGCAAGATTAATAAACTTAAATATTAATAAACAAGTGCTTTTTTCAGTTTTTTTCTCTTTTCTTTCATTGTACAAATGCTTCTACATGCTCTAGGTAGATCACACTGATAAACAAACAGTTGTCACTTATCCCTGAGTTTCACTGATTGTCCCATTCATTCCAGTGTCACTTCCACCTATCATTATTTCATAAAGCAAGTTATACGACCCATAAAATATTGCACCTTCTGCTTCCAGTTTATACAACTTTCTTTGTACAGCATTTCTAATATCTATTTTGGTCTATTATGTTGATTGAAAAGTGTGTGGATTTAGGCAATTCCACCTGTTTATAATTTATTTAAGGTCTTTCCTCCTCTTAGCATCCCAGCTCAATTGTTGGACACAGAAGAGTGTCGGCCAGAGAGCCTTCTCTGTTTCCTCTGAAACTAGTCTTGCTGAAGGCTATTATTCTCTGCCAATCAAAGCAGGGCCGTTATCCTTAAATCTAGAATAGATTTGGCTTCATGCTTGATTGTGACTTTACCCTTTCACTGACTTCTTCCTGTGGGTCTCCAGGACACAGTCTGCAGGGCTTAGTCTCATTTTTAATCAGCTTCTCAGTTATCACAGAGATAGCATCACTCATTTCTGTTTGTTTTCATGCCGACATTGTTACCAGCACATAGATATAATATTCTTAAATTATGTATTTGCACCTTTAACAATTTAGGTCCATGCATGTCACTTTTGACATCTGATGTGCAAGTGGTTACCAGTCATTACTCTTATGCTTCACTCCATCAGCCTGAAGGTCTAAATGTGTGCGGCAGGCTCAGTTTTCACAGTTTCAAAACTTTGTCTGAAACAACATCACAGGGTGGTGGTGGCCTAGTGGGTAAGATACTTGCCTCGGGACCAAGAGGTCATGGGTTTGAATCCTACCTTCAGCACCACCACTGGGTTCCTGAGCAAGACCCTTAACCCCAAGTTGCTCCAGGGAGACTGCCCCCTGTAGTTAGGGGATGAAAGTTGCTTTGGATAAAAGCGTCTAGTAAATGTTTGTGCTCTCTCCTACCGCCTCAGTTGCATAATTTCCCAGTTTCATTGAACTTTGCAACACTTCTTTTCAGTACATTTTTGAGCATTTTTTTTTTACTACTTGGTAAATGTCTGTCAACATTGTACACAGACAAAGGTATGTTTACATACCTGTCCACTCTCTTCTGACTTTACTCTTTGCATGAAACTATTCTTGGCAGTGGTCTTCGCAAAATTATTTTTTAGAAGCTGATTTTTCCCCAAAGATTTTTTAGAAAATTTCACCTCGTATTTTATCCTTTCCAAAAAAACTTCAAAACCTTCTTCACTTCAATCAGAGTAAAAGTCTGGCTCACCATGTCAAGTTTTACTTGATTGTTTCTTCGTTCAAATGTTACACTGTAGTTTGACGTCTCATTTTATTGTAACTCTGTTTCCTTACACCAGAACATTCCTATCTAAACTGGCATGTTAGTATGGAAACACAACAATGTTACAACATTAAAGTAAAATTGTTGAGTGTCAGCTTTGCAGGATCAGAACTGGACATTCCTGGTCTAATTATGAACCATGTGAACTTGGAGGGCTGCTGTAGTCTTGGAGGGCTGCTATAGTCTTGGAGGGCTGCTGTAGTCTTGGAGCGCTGCTGTATTGCAGAAATAATTAACATTCAAGAATTCAGTCTAATTAAGGCATTTGTAACATCATAGCGCCTCTGAGGAACCAGGCCTCACAGCACCAGCTGGATCTACAGCAAGGCATGTGTAAGCGGCGAGCTAGAGTCAATCCAGCAGCACTGGAAAGAGCTGTGTCTGTAATTCCACGGGTGACGGATGGCTTTCGGGCGGTAAATACAGAAAGAAGTTGAGTTGTGTTTGGAAGTTTCCTTGTAAAGCACACGGTTTTACCAGCCCCCATCAAACTTAAGCCCCAGGCCGAATCATCCAACAGCCTTTTCCACTGATCCTGTGTTAAAAGGTGAAAACCCAAAGCCTGTTTAACCCAATACTGGCTCTCTTAAAACTCTCTCAGCCTATGATTGCAAAGTCCCTTTCCTTCACAATTGTAGGGATAATTAACTTTCTAAATTGAATTGAAAGATTAGACACTAGCTGGAATAATGCATAAAATGTGGTGCAGATATTTGGTTTTTAATTCTCCAGGACATAACTTAGAATTTAGTATTATAGTGTTGCAGACCCATAGTGTTGGCGTGGTGGTGGGCTGGTCCAGGAGAAGATCTGCTGCCCTGAAGGAAGTGGTGTTACCAACTATGCTAGACCAATTATGTATTTGACAGAGATTTATCCTGAAATTAGTCATGTTACAGAAGTGGGCTAATGTAGCATTAGGAGTCTTGTCTGAACACAATTACTGCCGTAGCAAAACTCCTTCATCTGTTACTCTGAGCCACAACAAACACTTCAACTTAAAAGGCAATCCTGGTAAGAAACTGTATTCATATTTGAAGTCTTATTAGTACTAACAAAATACAGAGATCCATAAGTAAATTAATTATCTTATAGCATCTCTGAGCTATTCAGTTTTCTCTTCATTATTTCATCACTTATTTTTTTTGCAGATGTTCCTTTACAAAGAATTTGCTGCAGAGCACATCGATCTGCATTTTAAATGTTAAACGCATGTGTTCATTGTGAAATGTAAAGCATCTGAGTTTAACTTCTAAACAAAATAAACTTAGACTGGCTGTTGTTTCCACTGGTGAGTCTGTGATATACAGGGTTTGTCAGAAGGTAATCTCGACACATCAGAAATCACCTGCTGCAACAGTTTTTGACAGCTAGGACTGGTTACATGATTCACTTTAACAGAATGACTGTCTAGTTTTTTAAACATCTTCTCTCCTTCTTTTAAATGCCAGATTTTTCATATGATTATGATGCTGTGAAACCAAATATGACAGTACATATCGTTTTGCCAGGACTGGTTACGTGATTCATCTTTAGCCATGACATTAAAACCACCTCCTGGATCGGACTAGTTTATTGAGCCTATCCTAAAGATGCCTAATCAAAATGAGATCTGGGGAATTAGGAAGCCAAGTCAACCTTGAACTCCTTGTCAAGTTCCTTAAAACATTCCTGAACAGTTTTTGCAGTGTGGGAGGGTGCGTTGTCCTGCTGAAAGATACCACTTCCATGTGGACACCGTTACCATGAAGGAGTGTTCTTTGTCTGGAACAATGTTTAGGTAGGTGGAATGTGTCTAAGTAACATGAACGTCAGGATCCAGGGTTTCCCAGCAGAACCTTGCCCAGAGCTTGCCATCTACCTATAGTGCATCCTGGTGTTCCTCAGGTAAGCGCCGCACGTGCGCCGGGTCGGCTTCTTGATGATCATGTGCCTATTTTAGGCACTTTTAGAAATCAAAGAGCCTTGGGTGCCCATGACCCTGTCAACAGTTCTCCTGTTGTCCTTTTGGGAGGTACTAACCACTGCATACCACTTAAGTCATTCCTAAATCAAACTATTTAGGATTCAGGCAGATTGAAAGGACAGACAAAAATCATCAGGTAATTCGAAATGTCACTCACACATTTTGAACTTTTTTTTTTTGATCATGATGATCCCAGCAGGCGAAGTGTCTCCTGAGCTGGTCTTCCCCTGTTGCTGCTGACAGCTTGTGGTCAGAGTTTCAGTGTTAGGCCCGGTGCATTTGTGAATATTTATCATCACACCCCAAGAATCCAAAAAAATTCTGAAAAGCAGCACAAAAACCAGCCCTTGTACACACCCTTCGATGCTCTTCCCATGATCATAACCTTATAAAGCACAAGGAAACGAATGACCGCGCTGTGATCCCTCTGCCAGTCAGACACATTCCACGATTCCTCCAGCATTAGTTATTTAAGGAATGCTGATAACAAAAAAAGCACATTTCTGATAAAATCCCCAAAATTTATGCTTGGATTTCAGAAGACAGTCATCGTTCTTGGAATTTTCAGAAAGATATCTGCCATGGTCTACGTTGTTCTTTTTTTAATTATGGACCTTCTAGTCAACCCGTTGTCATCCGTTGTTTAACACATTCGCTTTCACACATTCGTGATTTCTATTTTCACACTGTCAGGAGTGAGTCCACACCAGACGGCTACTTGACCATCACTCTTCCGTACCATTAACCCCTCCTTTTTGGATAAATATGGCCTGGGTATATGACTGGTTAATGGATAATGGCCCTAGATCACTGATGCTTTTCCCAGCTGCCATGCAACAGCTTTAAATGATTTACACTTGTCTCCCATATACTTGAGGCCCTGCATTGGAAAAAACCTGTGACTGGCCAAAAAATGGTATTTATGCCATTTTAATGTACATTTTTCAGAGATCAAACCGGTCTCTGGCTCTTGAGCTGGCCGCCCACCCGCCCCGGGCACAGGTGAGAGGGGTGGCGAGGGAAGGAGGGGCAAAGGCAAACCCCCTTCCCCAAGCCTCCACAGATGAGTATATATGAACCAGTGTCCAGTACACCTCAGCATCTTCTACTCACTAACCTTGACGGAGAACGAGAACAAGCAGAAGATGCAGTCTCTTATGAAGCTCACCCTACTGTTGTTCTGCGTTCAAGTGGGACAGGGACGCTGGCTGTGGACGCTACTGGGTAAGCCAATAGAATCGTCACTTGAGAACTTAAACAGTCTTTAGTAAACCCTAATTAATATTGGGCATCTTCCAGAACCAAGTCTGGATCTTCTGGTGCACAGTGGACTAAACTTAGAAATGTTCTTTTACACCATTTCTACTTCAGTGCACACTGCTAAGAGTCCTAAATTAGACACTTTCAAGAAGTAAACATACTTTTTGAGTGCCATGGAGCAAAACCTGTAACTAAAGACTTTGTGAGTACATTATCAAAGAAAAGGGAGAGCTTCATTTATTGTTGTGGACAGATCCTTCTCAACTCCTTACCCTTTGCTCTGTGTTCTTTCAGCATCAGGGAATCAAAGACCTGGTCTCTTCGAGGAGCCAAGGAAGGGAGGAGATGGAGGAGAGCGACCGGAGCAGGAGGGCATGGCCCGTCCACGCCGCAACGCTGAGGTGCCTTGCGGCCTGCACTCCATCCTGCTGCAGGTGCGAGACCTGGGCCTAGGCTACGACTCGGATGAGATGGTGCTGTTCAAGTACTGCAGTGGTGCCTGTCCACGTCTGCCTTCCAACCATGACCTCACGCTGGCCAACCTGCAGCAGAGCGGTGCTCTTCCACACGGCAGCCTGCCGGGGCACCACACGCCCTGCTGTCGCCCAACACGGCACGAAGACATGGCCTTCCTCGACAACGCCCACCACTGGCACAAAGTGGAGAAGCTTTCTGCCTCCGCCTGCACCTGCGTGGGCTAACGGGCTGCTCGAAGCCCACTCACATGGAAACAGCGTCAGGAAAGCTGGCTTTTTCACGAACTTGCTCAGGCTGTACATAATTTAGAGAACGAAATTTCACATTTATGCAATGCTGTGTATCAACATGTGGTAATTGTGACACTTGGGTCAAAAAGAGATCATTTACATAATTTTGAGGCAAGTATGTAATGATTTGGCCATGCGGTTTGGCTTCTATTATCTTCAATTAGCTGGAGTACAAAGCTAAATCATTTCTGGACACTAAACATCATGAAAAAACTACAAATTGCATTTTTAGCCAAACCATTGTTTTAACTACTTTGGACTCCCAGAGGCTCCTTGCAGTCAGCTACCAGAAAAGCTGACCATCCTCTTGGCCTCAAGGAGACAAGGAACGCTTGCACTTCACAGACTTGCTCTGGCTGTAAATAATTCATTTCATGATAATTAGCAGCTAGTAATACCAGTGTGTATCAGTATGAGTCAGTCATACTTGTTGCTTCGACCCTGAAGACATGGTTTCCTTTGCTATTGCTGTTTTTGAGGACATCACAACAGATTTCTGCTAAGCTTCGGGGTAGAATTATTCGGGGCATAATTATGTATTTATGTATAATAAATTATTTATTTATTTTTAAAAAATGTTTATTTATTGTAAACCTTTTAATTCATGCTGTGTACGTAACATGTACAGTTCCAAATAAAACAACCATAAAAGTTTTATATGACTGTGGTAATTGCATTAAATTATAACTGCATTCAAATATCAGATTGGAGCTTAAAAGCCTTTTTTAAAATCAGGACTGGCTTTTTGGGAACTTTATGGAACAAAATCATATTTAAAAAAAATGGGTCTGCAAAAACACATTTAATCAGTGAATTACATGAATGCAAAAAATACATTTATTGTGTAATGAGCCCAGCTCATGTAAAGACTTTCAGCAGTCACGAGTCAGCTTGAATATCTTCCCCCTCTGTGTCCTCTGGTTCTGCTCCCCAGACCTGCACGCAGCCCTCTGTGGCCGTCAGCAGGCGAGGCTCCACCGGGTGGAAGGACAGAGACTGAACGACTGCCTTGCCCACAGGCAGCTTCAGAGTGAGAGAGCCCTAGAAAGCATGAGAAACGCTAATTGCTTACATTTGCGTAATATGTTGTACACAGTTAGGTCAATGGTACCTGCATTTCTGGTTTGAGTGGCGGTCTGGGGAATAATAATAATACATTTTATTTATAGTCGCCTTTCTAGCACCCAAGGACACCGGACAAAAAGTGCAAGTAAATAAACAACAATAAAAAAACAAAAACAGAAAATAAACAGGCATTAAAAATGGTTAAATTGGACAATGCAAATAATTTAAAGACAATATGCGAAATAATTTAAAGACAACAATGCAAATAATTTAAAGACAATATGCGAGCTTGAACAGATGGGTTTTGAGTTTGGATTGAAAAAGTGAGAGGGAACTGATGTTTCGGAGGTCGGGTGGTAATGAGTTCCAAAGCCTGAAAGCTCTGCTGCCCATAGTGGTAAGACGGGCAGAGGGGACAGTCAGGTGAATGGAAGATGATGATCTGAGGGTACGAGAGGGAGTGGCAATATGTAGTAGGTCGGACAGATATGGAGGGGCGAGGCTGTGAAGGTCAACAGAAAGATTTTGAATTCAATGCGGAACTTAACCGGGAGCCAGTGGAGCTGCTGTAAGGTGGGAGTGACGTGGTGGGATCTGATAATGATGTGGGTACTCAATACAACACATGTGTAACGTATAGCATCCACTAACATACCTCCACCAGGTCCCAGCAGTAGACGTTGCCGTCCTCCGAGCAGCATAGCACGTGAGTGTCCTTGTTGGACAGACAACAGTCCAGCTTATAGTCTTTATTCTGGTGCCCAGTGTACCTGCACAGGGTTGTGAAATGGAATCAGTCCACAGCAGACTTGACGTTCAAGAAAATATGAAGTGTAGAGAGGTCTGAATCATTAGTGGTAGCATTAGGCTCTCTTTACATGCTTTGATTTGCACCAAAAAAAAGAATTCTGTGCAATTCTGTGTTATTTGTTTGGGGGTTTTTTTTTTGACAAAATTGAATAAACAATTAAATAGACAATTCATTAAATACATAGTGTAATACTGTGATGTAAAAATAAAAGTGAATATATAAATAGTATAAAAAAATACATCAATTAATAATAAATGCATTTAAATGATTCAGATTTTTAAAGCCTTATTTGTTCATTTTAAACGTTGCTTTTGCCCAAAAATGTTTTCAGTTTTTGTCAAATACCAGAATAGTCGGGAGCAAGTTGTAGAAACTTAACGAACCAACTACAAGAAATTTAGCTTGCTAGTTAAACAACAGTGCTGGTCTTGTCACGGATGGGGATGCAACTACCTGAGTAGAATGCTAATTATCACATAAGCCTGAAGAACCTGTCCAGTGCTCTGCTCTCTACGTCTCGACTGTGGGGGAAAAGGAGCGGGAGGGGTGGCAAAACGAATGACTTTGAAAGGTGGGGGAACACGTCCCTCCCTGCTATAATGGTTCCGGCACCCACGCATATACTCAACCAGTCTTCATACTCTCTATTGTGTGGTATCTTAAAGACACATTTCATTAATTTAAATAATAAGCTGAATAAATTAATGAAAACAAATTAGTAAAATATTGTCTTAATTTACTATAAACCATAAACTAAATCCATAAAAAATGAAAAATAAAATAGCTAAAACCATATTTCATCAAATTTCATGACTCGTTCACTTTACATTGTTGTATTATTTATTGCCATGTCATATACTTAATTCAATCATTATTAATTAATTTAATACACGTCCCAGTACACATCACACTGGATTACTGTGCAAATTAGAAAGATTAGACTGGCATTTCGAAAGTATTATGAAGGATTTTTTGATGGAAAATCAGATGGAAGCGTTCGGCCAGTACTGACTATATGTATGCATGTGCGAGCGTTTCGCTGACTCACTCTCCCAGCATCTCTCCAGTGCTCTTGTCCAGCAGACGCACAACAGAGTCCAGACTGGAGCTCAAGGTACACTGACCGTCTTGGCTGAAACACACACACGTGATCGGACCTGCATCACACAGTCAGACATTAGTTAACATTCCAAACCCACCACACTGGACCAAAGACCTGTTTTTCATGTCAGAAGCAAAAGGAACACTCACTGCTGATGAAGTCGACCTGCAGCTGACCCATCCGCAGGTCATAGCGCCTCAGCCTGCCGTCTACAGAACTGACACAGAAACACACAAGTATTTTTACTGTCTGGAGAAGATTAGTTTAGTCTGAGAGGTTCTGTGGATTCGTTTTTATAGTTTTTACAGGTTTATACTTTAAGCATGAGGCTTATATCATTTTAGGGGTTTTGGCTATTCAGGTGAGAGGATCAGGGGTGGAGGGGTGGAGGGATGGAGGGGTGGAAGGTTAGAAAGGGAGGCTGAATGTTCTCCAGTTTCTTTCTCAATTCAGTCGTGCTCAATACTACCTGCTTGGACTCTAACAATCGTGATGCCACCAACACTAAGAGGGTGAAGGCTAGCATGTGCTTCTTCTGAGGAATCATTCCAAACTACCACCACCATGTCATCAGACAGCCCAACATGCTTGAAGGACACTAACCACCGATCCTTTTCCAGTGATGGTTGGGAGAGGGAGGGCCAATCCATGCACCCAGAGCGATCAAGAGACGTGCATTAATTTCTCACCCGGTCAGCAGCTCGTGCTCGACCACCTTCAGACTGCTGATGCCGTCCCGAGCCTCGTCCAGAACCTGAATGGGCTCCATTCTTCTGGATCGTGTGTCCCAGCAACGCACAGTGCCATCTATAGAACCTGAAGGAGACATGGAGCACCTATAACACTTCAGTGGATTCAAGCGGAGAACCAAGTTTAATAGATAAATGTGGAAATGGTGGATGAATGTCTGAATCTGGGTGTAGGTGTAGGTCAGCTGATGTCTGAGCAGACTCACCTGACAGCATCACCGTGGCTTCTTCATTAAACTGCACACAGTTCACTTTCTGCAGAGACAAGTGCAAAACATATATGAAAGGATGCACCAATAGAGAGAACTTTACCACATATTTGCCGCATGTAACATATTGTGGGGGGAAAAAACCCACAAAATGTAGCCTGTTCATTAACAGAAAAAACAAAGTAGCAACAAGAAAACTTCCTTAAAAAGCTCCTTATTGTGAGGCAGCTTTGTTGTGACAGTAGAATTTAGCTTCATTTCACACACTACATTAAAGCATTTTTTCAGGTTCGGGGTTAAAGATAAGAGTATTTTTGAGTCTATGGCAGAGCGGTTAAGTCACAAGTTCTACATGCAGGAGTGGTTTAAGCTTGGCTTAAGAGAACATACCATTGCTCTAAGATTAGCTTCTATGGCTACATTCTCATCAGCTATGCAGCCAAAACAATGTCTTTACTATATCAAGACCTAAAATTTTTATTTTACATTTTAATTTTAATTGTGCCACACTGCATACATTATAGATTTGCATAAATCGTAGTATTGCCCAAATGAACAGGCTAATATCAGAAATAAGACAGTGTGGTTATTCTTCCCAGAAAATAAGATTACACAAAATGATTAAAACCATAATAAAATATGACCTCTTTAACTCAATCAGAAGTGAAAAAATATCCGAGACTGATCCACTACTCTCTTCCGGGGGTTCTCAACTTTGTTGTGGAGAACCAGCACCTGGCAAGTCTTCCCTGCATGATTCAGCCATTGATGAGGTCTGGAGCAGGGAATTAGTTACCAAGCTGAGAAACACTCTTCATCCAGTTACACTGTTCCTACCCCTGCGTGTCCACGGAGTTTGCGCGTGACCTGCCCGGTCGCAACGTCCCAAAGAATCACCGTTTTGTCCGAGCTGCACGAGCACAGCTGGCTGTTGTCATATGATCTGCGAGAGTAGAAAAATGAAATTGAATAAAAAAAACTATTTTACGCCTTCCTGGCTGTAGAACTTTCACACAAAAAGGGTGCTAACTAAATAAGCCTTGTGAGAAAAAACACACGTCAAATAAAGTGCATACCCATCAACGTCCAGCACCTCGTAGCCGTGGCCAGTGTAGGTCTTTAATAGCGCAGCCCTGCTTACGCTCCACAACTTCAGGCTTTTATCGCTGCCACAGGTCATAAAGTAGTTGCCATCAACTGAAAAACAAGCACAGCTTTGGTCAGGACACTCTGCTGTAACACTCTGGGGGGGGCGTTTCACCTCCTACATGAGATCTTCCACATTTAAAGACAAGGAAACCCCAGTTCTGATTGTGCAACTTTTCAATGCTTTAGGGTGGCAAATGCAGAAGAGCTACTTCTAGCAAGCCTGTATTTAACCTTTACATCAATGTAGTTTTCTTCTGTCTTGGGTTGGAAAGGGGGGTCCCCGTGGTGGAATAATGTATTTGCCAGATACATACTGGGTATTGTAGTGAGAGAACAACTAAGAACGAAAACACACAAAGAAAACCATAATTCTCTCAACTGAGACTCAATGCACTTTTAAGAGCAATTTAGTTCCCCCAACTTAACGCATCTCCATACAACTGACCAGAGGTGGGTATTAAATCCTAAAAGAGAGGAGGAACCAAAGAAATGATGACTGGAACTGTACTCAGAGTTTCCACTGCAGTTGACCATGGTACACAAGGAGATTTTGGGCCTAATGCTTTTTCACTCAGGTTGCTTTCTGAGAGCCTCAGGCTCATCAGCATACCTTTGACCTGTTGAAATTTACAACAACAATAATTATTACTCAAGCTATTATTAATGATTGTTATTGCTGTCTTAATTGTAAACATTTTCTTATTATTATCATTAGTATTATGATTTTATTTCTTTTATTTCTGCAGGTCACAATGCAATGTTAAGAACTGATAATAAAGTGAACATAAAGAAATTAAGACCTACAGAAAGACCCATTGGTTTGTAAAATGTCTGGACAAAACAATCTGGATTATCATCTTTTTAAATAGCAGTTTAGCGGTTTAGTTAAATGATAGTTTAGTGTGTATTCATGCAATATGAGGCTGCTTTAGTTTTGATTACCATCTCTCTCACCGACTGGTCGGCGAGTAATGCTGTAATTTGTATAAAAGTATAAAGTGCTGTGTGCTGGGTTTACCGTTGAAGCGTACGGCCCTCACGGCGCCCTGCCCACAGCGTGCGGTCCGGAGGAGGAGGTGCGGGAGCCGCGGCGGCTCGGGACGCGGGGCGGGGAGAGACATAGCTCTGAGTCTCACACAGCCTTCACACAGCTCTGAGTCTCACACAGTCCTCACACAGCCCTCACACAGCTCTGAGTCTCACACAGCCCTCACACAGCTCTGAGTCTCACACAGCCCTCACACAGATCTAAGTCTCACATAGTCCTCACACAGCTCTAAGTCTCACACAGTCCTCACACAGCCCTCACACAGATCTAAGTCTCACATAGTCCTCACACAGCTCTGAGTCTCACACAGCTTCACATAGTCTTACACTCTTTCACAGCCCCGCCGGGACAAGCTGGCAGCTCAAGAGAATCTGACCCTCCAAAACAACCACACAGCCTTCCAGAAGCACCGCACCATTTCTCCTGACAGTCATGAGCTGAGCCGGATCTTCTATTCTCTATCGCCCCCTACTGACGGGGATGAGCTTTTAGGTCCACCTCGTTATAGTAAATATACATCATGTCCAAAAGCATTGGGATCCCAGTTTTCAGGGTTTGGGCCAGGCTCCTTACTTCCAGTGAAGGACAATTTTAATGCTTCAGCAGTACAAGACATTTTGGACAGCGCCATGCCTCCAACTTTGTGGACACAGTTTGAGGAAGAACCTTTTCTATTCCAGCATGACAGTGTCCCAGTGCACAAAGCAAGGTCCATAAAGACATGACTGGATGAGTTCAGTGTGGAAGAACTTGACTGACACACACACAGCCCTGACCTCAACCTCATCCAACATCAATGGCTGAAAACTGTCATGCGCTCACAATCATGTACTGGCAGCAAGTGCTGGTGCACGCAACTGTTTCATTGGTGTGTGGAAGCGGTGTGCACGTGCGCAAGTGTTTAGTGTATTTTGTCCTAAACTGCTCCTCATAGTTTTGGACCCCTGCTGTATACAAATAAGATTAGGAGCATGCAGTATACAGGACAGTACACCCTCTCACATCCAGTGCCTATAATATACTGCATTAATCTTCTGTTACAGGGGGATTGAGGTGCCTTTTGGCCTAGAACAGTGGTTCTCAAAACAGTTCTCAGGACCCCCCGACACAGTCCACATTTGTGCTATGCATTGTAATGTTGAAGTGAAAGTGGACCATTTGGCAAGACCTGATGACCAATTAGGAACCACTTGCTTGGGATGATCAGTTGGTGCTGTTTTACTGTGTAGTGGCAGGTCTATTGTTGGCAGACTGAATTAAGGTACATTGGAAAACCACATCCCTTCTACTCCAAATGATATTTAGAAACAAACACACAAAATCAATACAACCGCAGAATTGTACAGAAAATGAAAATGAAACATATTTGCATGCACTTTCTCTGCAACTTTATTTGACAACAGTGTAATCAAGAAGATAGAAACCTAATCGACTCCTGCACGATAAGACCCTTTAACAAATAATCAAGGTCAACATTCTACTGTACAGCTTAAAGAACATTAATTCTTAGTGAAAGATTACAGGGGAAATAAACTGTTAAAACACAAAACCGAGGAAGCAGTGTCCATCATGTCTATTTCTTCTTGGCCTTGCTGGGCTTGGCCAAGAGTGCAGGACTGATCTGATCTGGGCTCAGGCCTCTGACGGAGAAGAGGCGTGCAGCACGCTCCTGCAGAGTCCCGCCACACTTCATTCCTCGCTGTGTTAGTTCTACTTTAAGCCGCTCCAAACCGAGTGCCTCCAGGTCATCCACAGTATTCAGAGAGAGTAGGTCCAACGGACCCTCTGACTGAGATCCAGAGAGAGAGAGACACAGGGGTCACGGTCAATAATGTTTATTATGTCACACAAATAAGGCTTAAACAACAGGCGACGTATAAAGAAATCTCACCACAGGCTGGGCTGGCTGTGTGACTGCACCATCAGCTGGAAAACAGTTCTCCGTCTCTGTGAGAATGGCCTTTTCTGTGTCTTGTCCATCGTTGCTGTGCTGTGCCCCTTCTTGCTCTGGAGGCAGCTCAGAGCCTGCCTCCTCCCTCTTCCCTCTCTCCAGGGAGGGGGAACAGGGTGCTGGACTACTGTTGGAACTGCTGCTGCTGCAGCTGCTGCTGCTGCTGCTGCTGGGCAGTTCCTGAGCCTCGGCCACATCACTCCCCCTGCTGGTAGTTGTTGGTACTACAGCTGGCTGAGAGTTGCAAGAAACTCCAGAGATCAAGGCTGCAGCTGAGGCGGAGGAAGAAGCCTCTGCTTCACCTTCATCACTGTCAGCTTCTGAACTGTCCATGTCACCCAAGCCACCAAGACCAGTCCTGGAGGATTCAGTAACATTACATCAGAACTTCCTTGAACCTCAGAAAACCTTACTATTCAACACTAATAAGATAAACTTTATTTATGCTGAGGCTAATTCTTTTGTCCTGCACATGCTCACTGCAACAAGAGGAATAAAGATAGACAATCAAGAGTTTAAAAAGAACAGAACAGTAGTAATAGTAATAGTGCAAATGT
>JBBJLS010025475.1:0-14835 GCA_037577275.1 Bryconaethiops microstoma
GGGTTGAGCTGGAAGGGTGCTGGTGATGGTTTGGTGAGGGCCGTCAGAGGTGCCGCAACTGAACTGAAGCCCCGGATAAATCGCCGATAGAAATAGGCAAACCCCAGAAAACGTTGCAGCTGCTTAAGCGTCGTGGGTAGGGGCCAACAACGCACAGCCTCCAGCTTCTGAGGATCCATGGCCACACCCTAAGGAGATATTACAAAGCTGAGGAATGTGGTGGTGTGCTGGTGAAAGGCACATTTCTCTAACTTGCAGAACTGTTGGTGGGCCAACAACCTCTTCAGGACAGTCCAGACATGCTGGATGTGTTCCTCAGGGGTCTTGGAGTAAATCAGGATGTTATCTAAATATGCAAAGCACCATTTACCCAAGAAGTCCCTGAGGACGTCGTTGATGAAGCTTTGGAAAGCAGCCGGACTGTTCCATAATCCAAATGGCATAACCAGGGTCTCGTAGTGGCCGGTGGGGGTTATGAAGGCCGTCTTCCACTCATCGCTCTCTCTGATGCGCAACAGGTTGTAGGCGCTGCGCAGGTCGAGTTTGGAGAAGATGTTGGCACCAGTGAGGGCGTCCAGGGCGGTGTTGGTCAGAGGGTGTGGATGACGGTTTTTAATTTTGATGTTATTGAGCCCCTGATAGTCGACACAGGGGCGGAGTCCACCGTCTTTTTTCTTGACGAAGAAGAACCCCGCGGCCGCCGGGGAGTTGGATGATCGGATGGTCCCCTGACGTAGACCCTCACTGACGTAGTCGTCAAGGGCCCTCTGTTCATTGGCGGAGAGTGAATACAAGTGGCCATGGGGTGGTACTGTACCTGGCTGGAGGTTGATGGCGAGGTCGTAAGACCGGTGAGGTGGAAGTTTGGTGGCCCGTGCCTTACTGAAGACCCCAGCCAGGTCACGGTACGGGACGGGAATTGACTCTAAGTCGACATCGGGGGCCTCGGACTCCCCTGAACATGCCCCAACCCCTGCCTGGAGACACAGCTCCTGACAGGTCGATCCCCATTGAAGGATGGTGTGTCGGGTCCAAGAGGTGAGTGGGTTGTGCTGCACAAGCCAGGGGTGTCCAAGGATGACGGGTTAAGTGGGAAATGGTAGGGAGGTTGGACACAGCAACCAGCGGACCAGGTGAGAGCCTCCCCCTATTCACCCGGTCTGTCCATTTCCCAGACGGAGAGGACAGACAGCTCGATGGTGGTCGGGGGAGGCGCAATAGGCGCAGAGGCCCTCATGATAGCGTCATTCCCTCTCCGCCACCATGAGGAAGGTGCGTCCTATCTGCATGGGTACCCGGCTCCAGAAGAGTGGGCTTCGGATGTTGAAGCTGGTGGTGTGGGCCTGATGGAGGACGGTGCTGGCGCGTGAATGTCGATGGCCCGAGTCCAATGAGTAGGTTTGGGAAGGGAACTCAGTCTCTTGTCAATCCGAAGGCTGAGCTCAATCATCCCCTCGTACGTCTCCGGCAGCTCTCTCCCAGCCAGCTCGGTCTTCATACGAAAGGACAGGCCCTCGTAGTATGCAGTGCGGAGTGCGGCGTCGCTCCAGGTGGTTTGGACGGTGAGGGTCCTGAACTCAGCCGTATACCTTCTCACTGAACAATTTCCCTGGCGTAGGTGGTAGAGCCTGGAGTCCACCACCACTTCGCTCTCCGGGTGTTGAAACGCAGCCTTGAGCTGTTTCATGAAGTCCGGATACGAGAAGGCCACTTCGCCTCAGGACCTCAAGACCGCGGTGGCCCATTCTGCTGCCTGCCCAGTGAGAAGGGACGTGAGAAGTGCAATGCGGCTGCAGTCGGTGGGGTATCGCTGGGGCTGAAACTCAAAGACGAGAGACAGATTGGTCAGAAAAACATTGCACTTCTCACCAGTCCCATCCCACTTATCTGGTAAGGCTATTTTAGGTGTAGCAGGAGAAGGAGGGGGAGGAGGGGGGAGAGCGGGTTGGACCGCCGGCTGGGAGCATGCTTCAGCAGCGCGATCTCGCGAAACCTGCCGCAGGGTGGCGACCTCCGCACGGAGATTCGCCACTTCCTGCTTCAAGTTCACGATCTCAACGGCTTGCTGATTCACGACCTCACAGACACGAGCGAGGTCCACTGGGCTCACAGGTGACACAGACATTCTGTCACAGAGTAGACCCGAATGACTGCCTGATGCCCAGTTGTGGCGTGAGGGAAGAGCCCAATCGCGGATACAAATGATAGAGCAGGTTAGTCACGCGGTTACTATAAGAACGCTCCAATACGGAGTAGAGATTCCCACCAAAGGAACTCGCGTTCTCACAAGTACACAGATAGGTATAAAGGGGGGTTGTTCTGGAGGACAGAGTACTCACAGTACCGAGATGAGGAGGAGTTAGGGTTGATTGGGCATGTAATCTCAATGTCTGTGTACAGACGAACCTTCACTTCCTGCCTTTATACCTGGCATGACGTCACTTTCCGAGCCTGATTGACGACCCGTGATCTGGTGCACCTGACAATGCAACTGCTGTATCTTTATTTTAACGGAAACATTGGTACTTATGAACATCAGTTAGACCGGCAAACCTGCTGAGGCAGTTTGTACATTTACGTAAACAAAGCCTGGTGTACAAACTCTGACGCAATTCACCACTGTTCATCCCAGAAAGAGTTTTTAATTGTGAAGCGTCAGCCATTCTATCTACCAAGAGAATTCGCCACAGCATGTTCTGATTTTTTATCTGAATTGAAGGCCTTGCTCACAGTTGTAGTAGATGATAGAAATCTAATACTGTAATGTTGGCCCTACTAGTGGAGTGTATATGGTAGCACCATTTACGGGGTCTCACAATGCATCTATGTATGTACGCAGAACGTTGAGTAACTCAACTGAACTTACGTTGGCTCCATGTCTCCGTGAGCACTCATTCCTGTACAAATACCACAGCAGTTCACCACTGTATACATTTAAATCCCATGAAATTTTAGTCTAGCTGTGTAAAAAGTTAGCAAGCTGAGCTCCCCTGAGACTCTGCATTGTTCTTTTAAGCAATTATTTAGATGCTGGTGGACTAACCTTTTTGGTTTGGAAATCAGTGACATAATGGCACTTTTTTCAAGTTGATTTTAATAACAGTAAAAATTATTTCCAGTTACAAGTTAAATTTTTATGAAACCCAGCCAGTGAGGACACAATTTCTAGGCCATGCTTCAGAAGCTGATTAAAAGAAACAATGAGTTGAAAGAATGACAAAGGTACACAGAAAACCTACACCGACCCTAAACTCTTTCCCATAACTTTTTACAGTATTTCTAAAGTTTATGTATTAGTATTTTTTTTGTTCCATACACATTTGATTCTGGTTTATAGTCAAAAAAAGAAGTTAAAAACATGTGCATCCTTTCACAATAAAAAAAATAATTACAATTTAATTTTTTTTTGCTGCGAAAACACAATTGCTTCATTTCAGGCATGCACTTCTTAGTGTGAAAACAGATTTTTTCTTGAAGAACCTGGCTGAAAGATTTGACCTGATAAAACCATGCTGAAGGCCTTTCTAAACCACTTATAGAAGAAAGCATACACCAAAGGATTGCACGTTGAATTCAGAAAACCAATCCAAACAAATCTATCAAAAAATACTGGAGGAATTGAATAACTGATGAAAGGATTGATGACATTGCAGATAAAAAATGGTGTCCAAAGTGACAGAAACACTCCCAAAATCACAGCCAGGGTAACTGTGGCTTTTCTCTCCTCTTTGCTTAACACTGACTGTGTGTTGCTTTTACACTTCGAGTCCTGAATAGATCTCGCTTGCTTTTGTGCAACACGGAATATTTTCATGTATATAAAGACCATCATGAGGCCTGGAAGATAGAAGGACAGAACAGAGGAAGCAGTGCTGGAGGCTGCACTCTGAAACATCACGCAGCCTCCTACACACACAATGTGCTCATAGTAAAAATTTTCAATGCCCAGAATGTTGAGTTCCAGAAATATTATTCCAAATCCTGCTGCTATAGAAACGCTCCAGCAGAAAGAAATCATGATCATTGTGGCTGTGTGTGTGATTTTGCTGTGATACAGCAGGGGGTGACACACAGCATAGTATCTGTCAATGGATATGAAACACAGATTTATAATGGATGCAGTGCACAACACAATGCCAATACTATTGTGTATTTTACAAAAGAAATTGCCCAAATACCAGCAGGTCTCCACAGAGCGTATCATACTAGGAGGCATCAGAATGCCACCCAGAAGAAGATCAGTCACAGCCAGAGAGAGAGTGAGGTAGTTAGTCGGTGTGTGGAGCTGCTTGAAATGAACAATAGTCAGGATAACAAAGAGGTTGCCAAATACTGTCAAAATGGCCACAGAACATAACAGCAAGTAAAAAGATACCCTCAAATGCAGCGGATAGACAAACTTCGGACAAGATCCATTCACAAATTCATAGCAAAGAGGAGTGATGTCCACTGTATGAGCTTGGCTTGAGTTCATTTTGAAGTCCAGCAGTTGAGGAGATGTGTTTTTCCCTGAAACCATATTGCAAGGCATTAGTCTACATTGTGTGTCAAAGAACTGCATATCGAAAGTTCACAAAACTAGATAAATTATATTGAAAATATACATATATTGCACAAAGATTTAGAATAGAGACAGCAAACAATATGACATTAAGGCTGCTGTTTATTTTACACAATAAACTCCCCAAATACCAGCAAGTCTTCATGGAGTCAGCATGACCCCATGACTACAGGCAGTGTGGATTCAGCCAGAGAGAGAGTCAAGTAGTTAGTTGGTGTGTGCAGCTGCTTGAAGTGAATGATGTTTATTATCATCACTTATAATAATATGAATAGTGATATGGCAAATATCACTTCATAGCAGAATGGAAGGGTTTATAGGATCAGAGCTCAACAGAAAATTGTTTTTAAGTTCCTTCTTTCTGTCAAAATATCTAATCAGGGAGCAGAAGTTGAATTATTTTCAATGGTATTATATATCACAATCCACAATCAAAAGAAATTATTTCATAAGCAATTCAAAAGTACCTTTATGTTTAATTATACATACTATAAATTGGTATGTAAAATAAGCACTCTTACCTCTCAGGCCTTACCTCTGTTTGCACAGTAAACAAAGCCACACAGTTACCCAGGTTTATAAAACTGTGCCCTTTCAATCACATGTTCACACTTGTCCCATGAGAACTTTAGTCACTGACAAATATTCTCTGCCATTCTGAAAATAAAAGATAGTAAACTCTCACTGGGGTGGTACCCTCAAATCCCTAGAACCCTTTTCTACTTTTAAACTAAGTGAATAAACTATACATTTTAAACTCAAATAAATGTATTTGATTGCTTTCTTTTTAGTCTGCTAATCTCACACATTAACATCTAATCACCTGGAGCTTGTCTCATGAATCACACTGTAAAATAGAGTTTTAGAATAAGTTCCAGCTTCACCAAACCTTCAGTTATGATTACAGTTATAACTTGGAGTGGCCAATTTGAGGACATCGTTGTCCTTTGACGAAAAACAATCAAACTTTGAAAGAATATTACAACATAGGGGAAGGGCTGGCACATCCATGTTGGCAGTTTAGGACGGCACATGAGTAAGGGTGGCAAAACCAAAACCAAAGCCAATGCCTATGGATCAGAGAGCTGCAAACTGCTGCCTCTAAACTTGACAACAATAACAAGGTTGGAAAACAAGATTCTGGCAGGGCTGGAAAATGCTGTCTGACACAAAGAAGGATGGGGTGCGCAAGGAAGTACGTCCTATAGGCCACAGAGTAGACGCCTAAGGTCTACACCCACCCAAAAGAAAGATAAAAGCTGTTATGGAGACTCTTGCTCCAAAACAGGTGTCAGAACTGGGACTGTCCTAAGCAGGAAATAATGTGGTAAAACTACTTTTATGCATTTTGTCATTGTTTGTTTTATTTTGCATGTCAACAGCAATCAACAACATTACTTGAAATCAAGAAAAAATAAGTGAAAAACTGTTGTGTGACGGCCTCTCTCACAGCACGCCCTGTGGGGTTGTCGAGGGTCAAAGGGTCAACAATATCGGGGGGCATAGGCATCAGGATAGGAGTCTTTTCCCTTCTGATGGTGGCGATGTTGTGCAGAACCACACATGCCGACTCCACCTGACAGGCCCTCTCTGGTTTCACACGTCAAAACGTGCCTTCAAGACTCCAAAAGTCATTTCAATTCTGCCCCTCGTGTTGGCATGAGCTAATGATCACATGTCAACCAAGGCTTGAAAGTCATTAGCTCATTCTGCTATTGTACCATCAAAGACATTTTCATATAAAACAATCCTGAATAAAAGTTATGCCACAATGTTAAACAAGGACCTAATTTACATCGGGGTAGACCAGCAGTCTGTGTGGGCAAGAACACGACTAAAAACTTGTCAGACACAGGGGGAAGAAATGTGAGATGCCCTTTGATAGTACATTAATGCCATAACCCATATGGATTAAGGATGAAGCTAATGAATACAAATCACCATGTTCAGGATACATTTCACTGCGTGTTGTAACTTGTATAATTACGCATGTAACAAATAAAGAATCTTGAATTATCAC
This sequence comes from Bryconaethiops microstoma, assembly GCA_037577275.1. Lineage (NCBI taxonomy): Eukaryota > Metazoa > Chordata > Actinopteri > Characiformes > Alestidae > Bryconaethiops > Bryconaethiops microstoma. The sequence continues at coordinate 6,582 of JBBJLS010025475.1, forward strand.
CATTTGTACAACTAATAAGTGGAGCGAAATCCAAGAAGTGTGGGGAAATTGTGTTCAGTTTAAGCCTCACTTTGCCTGTGCAAATAGAATATTTTACAATAAGAAATAAAGATAAAAATAAAACAATTTAATAAAAATTAAAATTTTTATTAAATTGGCACGCCATTGGCTGCGAAGAAGTAGTGTGTAAAGGGGCGGAGCTTGTGGGGGCGGGCTTACGCTGAACCGAGACTTAAGTAAGAACATATTCTGTTCGGAGCAGGATTGAGATGCTGCCTAAGTTGCCATGGCAACATACATTGGGTCGAACCTATTCACCTTTTGTGGTACAGGTTAGTCATGAAGTTACGCCTCACGTGACCAATTCTTTAACTTAGTGTGATAAGCCAGTAATTGTGCTTCGTATTACAGACCCCTGATAGCTGTGTATTTGCTGCCAAGATCCAGTGTTAACCACTGGCTAGGCAAGATATATGAAGCTGGCAACAAGCTACACACAGCACACCCGGACAGATTCTTTATTGTTTCTGGTGACTTCAATCATGCAAATCTTTAGTTACTTCTTCCTAAATTCAGCATGAGAGGGAAATACAGTCTGGATACAGTCTACACTACATGTGCCTACAGGCCACCACATTTGCCTACATCAACTCCTCCAACAACACAACATCCTTGGTAAAATGCGGAAAACCAGCCAGGAAAACCATCAGAGTCTGGTTGAATAGAGCTGTCCCAGCACTGTAGGACTGTTTTGATTGACAGACTGGAACATTTTTCAGAGGAGCCACTATCTACGGCTGCTCCATCAACATAGAGTATACTGACTCTGTGACCTTCTACATCAGAAAATGCATAGATGATGTTACTGTCTCACTTCAAGAGCCAACAAAAGGCCCTGGTTCACAGCAAAAATCCATGCCCTACTAGGATAGGGAGATGCTGCCTTCAGGTCAGAGGACAGAACTGCTCTCAGATCAGCCTGGGCCAAGTTCTCTTGCGCCATTACAAAAGCAAAGTGTGATTATCCACATAAGAACCAAAGCTACTTCCACAACTGCAAAGACTGAAGCAGCTAATAGCAGGGCACTCAGTCATTCAATACAACCCTGCACCAAGTAGCAGTGACAGGTACACAATGCTCCCTGAAGAATTGAATGACTTTTATGCACCATTTGATGCACAAAACAAAAGCCGCCCCTCCCACAGTTAAGCAGGTTATCTGTATGCCTATAGCCAACAAAATGAACATCTTATGAAAAGCTGCTGGCCTGAACATCCGCTGATCTGCTAGTTTTCCTTGGGTTGCCGACAGAGATATTGGCAGGTCCCCTCACATCAACCTTGGCCAGGCAGAGCCCTTGATTATTGGAGAGGGGTTGTCTTACTCGCTTTCATATCATTAAATGCCTCAGAGCATGTATAGAAGGGAGTCAGCATATCTGGAAAGGAGGGCTCACTGTCACAGACAGATGGAAATCTCCTGCTAGTTGCTGAACCCCATGTGATCTTCTGGTTAATGTGCAGTGCTGCGACTCAAGGTCGTGGGTTCAAAACAAGCTGTGGGCAGAATTTAGGATAGCTGATGCTTAGGGAGTTGCCCATACGATTGGCAAAGTTGTGGGTTTGAATATATGGCTAATTTGTTACTAGAAACAAGTAGGGCTGCTAGCAGGAAAGAGCATGCTTGTTAAGGTTATTTTTTGTAGCATGTTTTGATTTTATGATCTGAATTGAAGGCCTTGCACTCAGTTCACCATTGTATACATATAAATCAAATGAAATTTCAGTCTAGCTGTGTAAAACGCTAACCTGAGACTCTGTATTGTTCCCTTAAATAATTATTTAGATGCTGGTAAACTAACCTTTTAGGTTTGGAAATCACTGACAGAAGGGCATTTTGTACCACATTGATTTTAATAGCAATGAAACAGATTTCCAGTTACAAGTAAAATTTTTATGAAACCCAGCCAGTGAGGACACAATTCCTGGGCCATGTTTGGAAGATGATTAAAAGAACAAGTGAAAAAAATGACAAATGTATATAGAAAACCTACACTGACCCTAAATTCTTGCCAATAATGGCTTGGCCAAAGTGATGAATTAACCATTTTACAGTAGTTCTAAAGATTTCTAGGAATTTATTAGTATTTTTTGGTTCCATACACATTTGATTCTGGTTTATGGTCAAAGGTCAAAAGACATTTTCTTCCTTTCAAAATAAACTAAATGAAAAAATCTATACAAAATGTGTTTTTGCAGCAAAAACACTGAAATTGCTTAATTTCAGGCATGCACTTCTTAGTGTGAAAACAGATTTATTCTTGATGAAACTGGCTGAAAGATTTTACCTGATAAAACCATGCTGAAGGATTTTCTCAACCTTTTATAGAAGAAAGTATACACCAAAGGGTTGCATGTTGAATTCAGAAAGCCAATCCAAACGAATGTACCAAAAAATCCTGGAGGAATTAAGTAACTGATGAAAGGATTGATGACATTGCAGATAAAAAATGGTGTCCAAAGTGACAGGAACATCCCCAAAATCACAGCCAGGATTCCCTTAGCAAAAAGTAGTATACTTGAAGTTCATTTTATTAAGTATGCTTGAGTTTAAGTATAGCAAGTACACTACGGACCATGTACTTGTAGTGTACTAGAAAGTATACTAATTTAATACTTCTTAAGACTAATTTGGAACATTTTTAAAGTTTATAAAAGTATACTTTAAGTATACTTTATAAGGTCATTTTAAGTTTACAAAAGTATACTTTCAAGTATACAAGCACACTCATCTATATACTACTAGTGTACTAGGTATATACTTCTAGTCCACATTTTAGTTTATTTACGTATATTTAAAGTTTACCACAGGCACACTTTTCTATATACTGCCATTGTGCTAGTTATATACTTCTAGTCCACATTCTAGTTTTTTTTAAGTATATTTAAAGTATACCACAGGTACACTTTTATATATACTACCATTCAAAGTCTCCTGTACTAAAGAGGCCTCACAATAAAGATTCTAAAGTTGTTGTCAGGAATGAGGCAGCAGGGGGCTTGGATGAGATGAAATGAAGGCTTGTGTGGACTGACAACTGGAAAGCAGAGCCCCAGTGCATAAAATTCATAATCCAAACCATATATGATACCTTACGTAGTCTGGCAAACCACAGTTTACAAGGCAACTCTGACACATTCCTGTCCTCTCTGCTCTGGGAATAGAACACTCAAAGACATACTGAACAGTTGCCAGAAGGCCCTAATGGATGGTTGCGATCACCATCGTCTTAACCAGGTGCTCTAGGCAGTTTCTGAGAGTGTCTCCTCAGCCATAATAAACAGCAGGCCCCTCTGCCCTCATCAGAAGCATATAACATTCCTCACAGCAGGAGAGCAGCCCAAACCGCAACCAAGTGGTCTTGTGGGTCTACTCTCCACTGCACAGGACTGGCAGCTAATAGTAGACCTAGGCAAGTAACGAATGTGTCTGGCATCCATTGTGGTAACATCACTGCGACCAGACATCGTCAGGCCTCACAACAGCTAACCATGATAGAATTGACAGTGCCCTGGGAAGAACACATAGAGAAGGTATTCGATAGCAAGCTTAGTCTTGGGTATGAGCAGGCCACTGAGATCACCCATCAGGACAGCAACTGAGGCAGCAGAGAGAACTTCCATGTGGCTATGGAGTAGGAGGGGTGATCTGTGGTTTAATGCTCCTGGGACAAAGGCAGGTTTTGATCAACCCTGGTTAGGTTGCATGGGTGAGGGTGTAGGATGTTGTGAAACTCAAAACACCCAATGAAACCAGAAAACATCACTGATGATCCGTCCCACCACATTAGTAGGATGTATCTTTTACAAGTTACTGGACTAACATTTAGGTTTGGAAATCACTGAAAGAATGGCATTTTGTTTCACTTTGTTTTCAATAGCAGTAACAAATATTTCCAGTTAGAAGAAAACCTACACTGACCCTAAACTCTTGCCAAAGTGGCTTGCCCAAAGAAATGAACCACTTTCTACAGTAATTCATAGTCAAAGGTCAAAAGACCCATTTGTCATTTCACAATAAACAAGGAAAATTCACAAAAAAAATCAAATTGTTTTTAACAAAACAGACAATTGCTTCATTTCACGCATTCACTTTTTACTGTGAAAACAGATTTATTCTTGAAGAACCTGAAAAAAAGATTTTACCCGATAACACCATTCTGAAGGCCTTTCTAAACCACTTGTAGAAGAAAGCATACACCACAGGGTTACATGTTGAATTCAGATAGCCAATCCAAACAAATCTATCAAAATATACAGGAGGAATCGAATAATTGATGAAAGGATTGATGACATTGCAGATGAAAAATGGTGTCCAAAGTGACAGGAACACCCCCAAAATCACAGCCAGGGTTATGGTGGCTTTTCTCTCCTCTTTGCTCAACACTGACTGTGTGTTGCTTTTACACTTTGAGTCCTGAATAGATTTTGCTTGTTTTTGTGCAACACGGAATATTTTCATGTAGATAAAGACCATCATGAGGCCTGGAAGATAGAAGGAAAGAACACAGGAAGCGGTGCTGGAGGCTGCACTCTGAAACAACACACAGCCTCCTTCACATGCAATGTTCTCATAATAAAAATCTTCAACGCCCAGGATGTTGAGCTCCAGAAATATTATTCCGAACCCAGCAACTATAGAAACGCTCCAGCAGAAAGAAATCATTATAACTGTGACTGAGTTGTTTATTTTACTGTGATATAGTAGAGGGTGACACACGGCATAGTATCTGTCAATTGATATGAAACACAGATTTATAATGGATGCAGTGCACAGCACAATGCCAATGCTGTTGTGTATTTTGCAGAACAAAGTGCCCAGATACCAGCAGGTCTCCACAGAGCGCAGCATGTTTGGAGGCATCAGAATGCCACCCAGCAGAAGATCAGTCACAGCCAGGGAGAGAACAAGGTAGTTAGTCGGTGTGTGCAGCTGCTTGAAATGAGTAATTGTTAGGATGACAAAGAAGTTTCCAACTACTGTCAAAATGGCCACAGAACATAAAAGCATGTAAAAAGACACTCTCAGTTGCAGCGGATATACAAATTTCAAACAAGATTTGTTTACAAACTCATAGCAAAAAGGAGTGGTGTCCACTGTCTGAGCTTGGCTTGAGTTCATTCTGAAGTCCAGACGTTGAGGAGAGCTTCTCTTCCTAAAATAAAACAATATTAAAAAACAGTGAATGAAGATTAGACAGATATAAATGACAGATTGCATAAAATCAGCCTAGATAAATCACACAAAAATTTGGAACAGAGAAAGAGTCATCAAGGCTGCTGTGGATTTCACAAAGTTTGGCTTGAGTTAATTCTGAAGTCCGTCCATTGAGGACTGCATAAAAATCAACATACAAAATTAACGCATAGAACAAAGAAAAAGTAGAACTAAGAAGTTACATAATGTGTGTCAAGCCTGCTGTGGATTTTACAGAACAAACTCCCCAAATACCACAATGTCTTTACAGAGTGTAGCAGAGAATAAATGTTAACATGATGAGTCCTCTCTTAGATCTTACCTCTGCTCGCACAGTGAACAAAGACACAGAGTGGTCCAGATTTATAAAACACTGCCCTTTCAGTCACATGGACATAGTTATCCCATGACAGTTGACTGGTAAACATTACATCACTGGGTTAGTTGTTTACTTTAGGCTCAGGAAGAAAACACTTTATTCATTCAGAAATCCCGATCTTGGCTCAAGTGCCCAATGCAAATATTGTAGATGCACAGCTTTAGAGAAATATCTAAATAAAATATATTTCTGTAACTTTTTTATTTCATAGAATGTGTTTGAACTCTGCAAGGCTGCAAGGCTAATCTTATTTTAATATGTTTTCTTTGGAAACTATAAGATTACTGTCTTGGACTCTCCTTGCTGGGATTCGCATGCCACTGCAGGCCTGCCTGTCCCCTACAGGATGGCTGCAGGTCCTCCTTCATCAAATAGGATCTTAAGTCTCCTGATCCACTGGAGTCCCAAACTCTCAAAGAGTCAAACCTCTTTGAATTCAGCTGTATCTTATCGTCCTGGTATTGTGAAAAGGGCTAAAAACACTCAAAACCCATAGCCACAGGTCTTGTCACTTATGTTCAAAATTTGAGCTCAAAAGAATAAAAAATGAATTTATAATAAGCCTTTTAGCGCAAATAGTACCATTCAAGGTGTCATCTTGTTTTCAGAAATCCTTATTTTTATAAAGGAATTATTATATATAATTATAATTATAATAAATCAATAACAGCTCCAATACCGTTACTCTCCCTTTCATTCTGTGGAAACTGGCCCCATTCAAATACTGCGCCAATAAACAAAGGGGTACACCCCTCCACTCCCAGTTCAGACCAGTTCGCCTGAGCACAGAGTGCAAACAGCCAGAAAAACTCGACAAATCTCACTCAAAACACAATGAAACAACTCCAAAACAAGTCGAAAGCACTCATCACATCCAACCAGCTTATAGACAGTGAAGTGTCTTAATTCCAAAACACTTACTTTTCGAAGAAATACAAGCGCTTCTGTCCCGAGCGCCCTGCCTCTCTGGAGCGCTTCTCGTGACTTTAGCTATGAGCACTGTTTATGCTCATAGCTATGCTCATTCTTTAGCTATGAGCACAATTCCCTAAATGCAAATTACCCCTGTCTGGGCTATGAACAGAGCGATTGTCCATCAAAGCCAGACGCATCGGGGAGTGGGGGGGCTTTAGTTTCGGGGATATCTCCACCCCTGAGAATCGCAGATGCCTGAAGAGGGCTCATTCAAGTCCTAACAGCCTCTGCTATTGGCAAGAGCACAGAAACAGATGTCACTATACACTGATCATGATATAAACACATGTTTATAGCTTTGGTTCTGTATATGGAACATAGCCCTCTAGCAGCCAGTCAACATGTTTCTCATTACCTGAGCACTTTATTACTATCCACCACTGTCATGTTTACATTTGTCTTTGCTAATGGATATATGCAAGAACAAATTTATCATGACGTGGAAGATTTCACTCACAAAAGACTTGTGTATATCATATGGCATTACTGGGCACTTGTAGTGCCTCCTAGTGGTGCCCCATGTGGTCTTTCAGACCTCTGGGTTGCAGGGAAAAATGGGAGTGGGTAACAAAGTTTACTTAGTGGTCATTTAAGCCTTGAAATGAAATGAAATATCCCTTGTCTTGAAGCCTCTTCGGAGTACCGATCCAGGGCTTCAGAAGCCCTACTTGACCTCACTACCCTCTACACAGAAGATCTGTCTGACTGCTCTCCTTCAAAAGCATATAAACAAATGTCATTTTGAACCATCTGCATGAACTGTCTTGGTAGCGCATATATATATATATATATATAAGGGCATTAATGACTTCAGATTTTTCAGATTGTCTTATCCGTCAACAAAGTCGAAGTCAAGTTGACTAGTTGTTTGATGACGTCATCACACAGACGCAGCGGAGGAACAAGTGTGAGCAATGAGCAATTTTTATTAAAGTTCTCTGTAACATTAACAGTGAACATGACAATTAAACAAAACAAAACAAAGGCTGATACCTTGAATTTTCTGGTAAATTTAAGTGCACAACACAAAGTGGGAACAGCTTACCGCAGCAGCCACTCTGCGTCTTCTGGACTGGACTACTCCCTGCAGTGCTAGCATCACCCATGTGCAGAATAGCCATGCAGAATGCTGGTATGTTTGTTGTACTTTAACACTGACTTGCAGATTGTACAGGTCACTGTGCTGTTTGTGTGGTCTAGAGTGAAGTATCTCTACACATGCAATGTGTGTCTGTCACCTACAGCCTCTGCTGCCATGTATCTGCCTCTGCTGCTTCTGCTGTTTAGATTCCCCTTGCACCAACATTACCTCCCATTTTTATGAAAGGACTATAATAATTGGTTAAGTCAAGGAACGCGTGTCAGCGTAAGCCAATCAGAGATTGCTTTGTGTACACAAGCACGCACACAGAGAGGGGAAAAAAACACGACTTGTCGACTTCTCTCAGGGGCCGTCGACTTTTCAGCTTTTTGGTTAATGCACAGACACACTGGCATATATATATATATATATACACTGCTCACAAAAATTAAAGGAACACTTTAAAGAAACACATTAGATACATTAGATCTCAATATGAAGTTGGATATCTATACAAATAACGACAGGGCAATGTCTTAGGAACAAAAGGATGCCAAGTCTT
>JBBJLS010025485.1:0-14835 GCA_037577275.1 Bryconaethiops microstoma
TTTTTGTGTGATTTTGTTGTCAGCACATTCAACTATGTAAAGAACAAAGTATTTAATAAGAATATTTCATTCATTCAAACCTAGGATGTCCCTTTTTTTGTGTTCCCTTTATTTTTTTGAGCAGTATATATATATATATATATTTGCACTTTACACACGCACACATGTGTGTATATATATATATATATATATATATATATATTGCAAAGAAGCAAAGTAAGAGAGAAATTCAATGGTGAAAAGAGAAAATATGTCCTCATTCTGCTTTATTTGGACAGATTCCTTGACGTTTTTTTCTGCTTTCCCAGGCTGTTTAATCAAATACCTACATTACAGCACCAGCAGTGCTAGCTATTCCATCAGAAAATTGGAGACATTCCTATTAGAAATGCCCATTCTTGCCTCAATGGCAGACGCAATGGCAAAATGGCCTTCAAACACATAGATGAATAAAATCAGAGGAATGCAAAAATTTTTTGCCTCGCTATCCTCTAAAAAATGGTTTAAGCTTTAAGTGCACTTGACTTCTCCTTTTTGAAGATTACTGTTCTACCAATTTAGCTAATAGTGTCTGATAGTGGTTTCTTGCTTTAGAAAGACATTTCGAACTCTTGTAAAGACTTGCAGAAAAGAAATGCTGCAGCATTTTCTCTGCTTATCGTCTAACAGCCCAGTGTTACATAATCCTGGAATCTAATAGCACATTTCTCTGCACATTTTACCGCTCAAACTCATGAGATAAAGAACAAGTTCTTCAGGATACAAACCTCTCATGCTCCCTTTAGACGTATTATTTAGTCAACATCTAAATGAATCAGTAACTGTTATGAAACGAATAAGTTATGTAGAGAATAAAAGTGAGGAATTGACGTGCGGACCTCGTACAGGCTTCTTGGGTTTCCTCTGTTGAAATGGATTTGTTGGAGGAAGGAAAAAACTCAAATGTGCAGGATCAGGATTGGGACACACCGGTACCACCTCCAGTATTTATATATTCCTTGTTGTTGTTGGACCACCCAGAAGAAGATGCCAGAAGCTCTGATATGAGCTTATTGAAGGTTAAAGCATTATTTACTGACCTGTGAGGCCATTGTGGCACCTGCCTTCTCAAGTGAGTCCTCATTTTAGCCACACATTTAACACACCATGCACACACTGTATAGGGTTTCACTTATTGCTCCACTATTAAAGTCAGTGATGTCTGTAGTGCTGTAGTGTAAAAACAAACCAATCTGTGGCCGCTTTTATGGTCTATGTTTTGTTGAGTACTAGTTGGGTGCAACTAGGTGTACACCTCAAGTGATAGTAGATAATGTTTCCTTGTATCAATTCAGTATTCCCTTGCCAAATAACAGGCCTGCTTCCAGTTTGCCCAACAGCATCCCACAGCAATTTCTCACGGGCTTTGCATGCTGTCAGCTCCACCCCTGGGTGATAAATGAGTTCACAAACACAGGTAATGAAAAACACCCAAAACTGCTAGTCTGCAGTTTAACATGACGATACAGGGCTAGGAGGTGAAGAAATACCACAGTTTATCACTTTATAGTCAAAGTCGAAATCTGTTACAGATTATACACTCAAATAAGGATGCTGAGTACACAGAAAAATCCCTGGTGTTGAATGACATTGTACAGTGTTTATTTGGGTGCAGCTAAATTTAAATAAACACTACATAGGTTAATTCAGCAGTGTAGCGTTTAACTGCACACTGCAGAGGTGAAATTAAAAATGTATTGCAACGTATGCAGTTTTATTCAATACTGTGTAGAGTTTAATTATACTTTGCTGGGGTTCATTAAAAATGTACAGAGCTTAATTCAGGACTTTAGGGGCTACTTCAGTACTATAGGGGTACGTTCAACTCTATTACCACTGCAGTAATTCACTTTACAGCGTAGCGGTTAATCCGAAAATGAGGTAAACTCAGCAAACTTCTTTAGCATTTGTTATACAGACTGCTCAGGGTCCTAAAATCTGAATGGCTGAGTCGAGTCTGCAGCCATTGTAAAACCTGTGCTATGGCCACTTCACCATGATAGAACTGTGTGTCAGTTTTCATGACTGGGACAATGGGCCCTTCATATAGAAACTGCAGTACTGTGCAAACTGTTTAAACTCATTTATCTGCGCTGTAAGGAGCATTCTACCATTAAATACACAAGTTAACATTAGAATAAATGCAAACAAACAAGCGTTAAATAATATATAGACTTGTTTTGTTTGTAAAAAGTACTTCACATCAATCCAGATTTCACATCAGTGTCTTTAGAAACTCCTCAGGCAGCTCCTCATTTCATTTAATGAAGTATTGATAAATCTGAACCAGGTATTTGAGGTATCTGATGAGAACTACAATGTAATACAGGGCTTCCATGAGGAGAGGTCTGGGAAGGATGAAGTAAACACATAGACATACATAAAATCAACATTTACTTCATTCATTTTATTTGTAGATGTTCTAATATAAACACACACACACACACACATAAATATATATATATATATATATTTATGTGTGTGTGTGTGTGAAAAAGCTTTTATATTTACTCAGGTGTCTAAGACTTCTGCACGGTACTGTAGATACATTGTACACCCGTCACTGACAGGAAGATCCAGTTTTCTAACAACATACCTCATGAGTTAACTTCAATCAACACAAGCACAGTCTCGATATCTGCTCACCTCCATCTTAACCATTATGCAGGTAACAGTGTTCAGTCAGATTCTTCACAACCTGCAGCACTTTCCTAACTCTAAAATCTTAAAAGATCAAAATAATTCTACTGATTCTAAATTTTTTTTATCTATATATGTGAGTTTATGTGTAGCACGAGCAGGGTCCTATGGAATCAACATGTTGGATCAGGGAGTTAAATATAATATAGAATTATTTTGATCCAAGACGGTAGTTTAAAGCAAATTTCAGCTTAGTGGTAGATGCAGCTGAGTGGAATAAAATGCATATACATATAATTGCAAATAAACAAACAAATTACATTGTACATAAGATAATTGTTTGGTGAAAAGTTAGGTGAAAATTAGTAATTATATTTAAATAGCTAACAGGCTCATAGGCTCCTCTGTTAATATTTATAGGTTTTGGATTATTAAGGTGAAAGATTCACTGTAAAACTATGACATATGAATATGTATGTTACATGAATGACCTATAAGCCTTTGGAAGATCTGCCGGGAGTGATGTGGGAAAGCAAACTTGGTACTGTTAATTTGATGATAGTACAACATAGGAAACCACGCTGGTCGCTGTGGTAATTTTGATAAGAAAAGGCTACTTATGAGGTGAATGTGTTTGCTGTATTGTGCAACAAGCTATGCAAAATAAGAATAAAAAGTACTTAACATGCGGCATGTGATCATCATATTAAAAGCAACAAGCCACTCAGGGTTGTGCTTTTTGGTGGGTTTCAGCACTTATTGTTGTGTCTACTTTAATTCAGCACCTCCTAACACTATATAAGGTGTAATTTAACACTGTAGGGGTATCACTTAACCATGTAGGGTTGTATTCAAACTTTGGGGTTTTCTCACGAATGCCAGGTTTATTTATAGGTGTGTAAAAGGCAGGAATGTCCATTCCTGTGTTGTGTTTCAGGCTGTTTCTCTCATATGACTCTGGAGCTACACTATATGGACAAAAGTATTGGGACTCCTGACCATTACACCAACAGGGACTTTAATGATGTTGCATTCAAATACATAGACTTTAGGCTTTCAACTAGATTTTGGAGTGTTTCTGTGGGAATTTGTGCCCATTCATTCTGTAGAGCATTGATGAGTTCAGGCACTGATGTTGGACGAGAAGGCCAGTTCATCCCGAAGGTGTTGGATGGGGTTGAGGTCAGGGCTCTGTGCGGGCCAGTCAAGTTCTTCCACACGCAACTCATCCAACCAATGTCTTTATTGAGCTTGCTTTTTGCACTGGGGCACAGTCATGCTGGAATAGAAAATGGTATTCTACAAACACTGTGTCCACAAAGTTAGAAGCAGAATGTGTTGGAATGCTGAAGCGTTAAGATTGCACTTCGCTGGAAGTAAGGGGTCTAGCCCATACCTGAATTAAGAGGTGTCCCAATACTTTTGTCCATATAGTGTATAGTGAGCGAGGAGCTGTGCGCACACACACGCTCTCTCAATGAGAGCGCGGCACCGCCACAGAGAGGGGAGTCCGAGGAGCCTGTTTCTCACAAGTCTTCTAATAATGTAGCTGTTATTTCTCCACACGATTTGTCCTACATTTATTTGGGGGAAATCAACGTGCAACAATGACTTCAGTGTGGAAGAGACTGCAGCGTGTGGGCAAAAGGGCGTCCAAGTTCCAGTTCGTGGCGTCTTTCTCGGAGCTGACGGTGGAGTGCACGAAAAAGTGGTGAGTCCACCAAACCTTTTCAGCCTATAACAGGATTTCTGAACCACGCAACTCTGAAAGATCTTCTTCGGGTCTTTCTGGGCTTCTGAAAGTGGGTCTGTTTTCCATGAAGTGATGCAGTAAGAGTTAGCCTAATTATTCCCTGACCTGACCCGGAGAGTCCACCACCAAGAAGAAGTGTTTTTTCAATGTGTGAACCTTATTTTACTCTCCGGGGTAATTTGTAGTCGAGAAAGTGCTGTGAGGCTCTGTGTAGCTCCTTATCAGCTCACTTCCGTGTTGTTGTTGTGTTTGCCCTAATGTTTGTCATGAGGAGTCCTGTAGAGCTGATGGACAGAACATTAAGTCTGCCCTTCAGGGTTTTGCTCTTCTGTATGGCAGCTCTCTCACACACCTCTGCAGGGAAAACTTTTCTTTTACATCTTCGGTTCAGTTGCTGTGAAAGTGTGCGTCGTTTCTACATCGTTTCCATCAACACAGCTTAATCTTTCACTTTCCTTTTGCTAGTAACTTGTGATGAAATAGAGTTTGATTATGTTGTTCAGCTGCACTGTGATCATTCTTGCTTTCACCCCTTCAAATCCAGTTATTAATCTTCAGACACATTCTTCATCAACTATTAACTGTGTTCAGCAAGTTAAGCAATCATGAAATTCAGTATACGGGCCCTGTTATTAACTTATTAGAAGAGGAAAAGGTATAAAAATAAAGTAATTTTACAGTGTATTTTTTTTATTATTGTACCATAAGGCTTATTACTACAGCATACAGACTGGCTAAGTTGTTCTAGGAGTATATCTAATTCATGTTATGTTGTAAAAGAAGCATATCAGATTTATTGACTTAGGTGTCAGCAAGCTCTGCCTAACCCCCCTCCAGCCCCCGATCACACATCCACACTTGTCCTAATTGGAGCTTGGTCAAACTGAGAATGACCAGAGAGAAATGACTTTGTAGAGGTCACCTGGTTTCTCCTACCCCACTGCCCGTTTATTTAATCCCCCTTACTCTCTATCTTGGAGGGAGGAGTAAATTATCTGTTGTGTGCTGCTTCACTGATAAAAGAGAACATCCTTAGCTTGTGCTATGTGTGTTTGCTATGACGCAGTGCGTGTCTAAGAATTGAGTGTCATAATCCTAGAAGCCATATTTAATGATGGGCTGCTGCTGTTTAGTTCAGTACAATAAATCCAGGCTTCTGCTGGAACACAGGGTCCTGCTGTAATGTAATAACAGAGATTATTACATTTCTATAATATTATTATAGCAATAAGTGTAATTGACCCCCCCCCCCCACACACACACGCCACCCAGAAGAATTGACTCAAATGCTGCTACATCAACAACATGTAACTGTAGTGTCTGTAAGGCTGTAGGTATGTACAGCATACACAAGCCATTACATCCAACAGTATGTCCTTAATGCACATAAAAATGGTCGAAAGTATGTTGTCAGAGTACCATGTTGAAGCCTGAAGTGTGTCCATAATTTTGTCCATTTTTATACAAAAACAGCATGTTACATGTTACACAGTGTCAGAAACCTCACAGGCAAAATGATTTGAGTTTATTTGACACTTTGACCTGGTTTGAGGTAAGCGTGTGATTATTTAGACCTGCAGTTTTCCCAGTGCTTACTGTTGGAGTATAAGCTTCCATGGTAACACTTTGCTGAAGGACTGTATTTGTAAGGCCAGGTGACACTTACATGAACCTTTCCTGACGACTGACATAAACCCACCATAATATTTATAAAGGGTTACTCCAACAAGCATCAGTTGTCATAACATTTTCTGAGGTAAAATTATATCTAAACTGATTGAAGCAGCCTTTTTGCAGTCTTTTTTCCAACAAACTCGTGTTTGTTGGAATTACCCTGTACACATTTGTATGAATGGTTGTGTTGATTATCATAAAAGTAGGTGAAAGTAGGTGTCATGACGTCTAATGAAGTGTTACTTCCATTAGTTGTTGGTTACATTTGACCCGTAGCTTCAGTGCAAAACTAAATAAGCAAGCTTCAGACACCAAAAATGCCTTGGCTGATCATTTACATTTGGACTAAGAGGAAGACTGTGTAAGTTTTATGTCATTTTATGTTGTTTTAAATAAAAGTTGAACTAGCATCATCTAGAAATGAACACTTGCAATTCTAGCATAATAAGCAATATAAAAACTGTATATATAAAAAATTTGAAGTGATGTAGCTTCAAATTTGACCTTACCAATGAATGCCAATCTTCCAAAATACTCTACAGTCGTACAGTGTGTTGTTTTTTTCGTTTGGACTACAGCGTCTGAATGTATCAATAAGATGCCTCAAATTACAGTTGTCTCCTCATACGCGCAGTAAACATGTGTTGGACTTTAGGCGTGCATTCGTGAGGCCATAATTAGCAAAGAGTGTTTATTTTTCGCCCCAGTGGACTGTTTCATTACAGTAAACCCTGCTGTTGATTTTAAGTGAGTTTTGTTGAAAGAGGCTGGATGTCATGAATGTTAAGCAGAGAGTGTCACTGTTCACAGCATGCAGTGTCAAGGCCTGTCAAGTGAGGACTAGTTTATGTAGAAAGATATTAATCATGTTACACTGCTTTATAGCTGGTAGCTTATAATAGTTGGTCACTGAAACAGATGAAATTGAGCACGTGCAATAACATGTGCAGTTTTCTTACTGGGTCCTAAATCATTTCATTATGTGCAATATCTTATTATTATAGTCTTACCATGTGAATATCACTACTTATGTCAATATTACTTATCTACTATGAATCGCTATTACGTGCGATAACGGACTCCTTACCACCATTTGGGTTACTAGTAATTCACTTAACTGTAAGTTACTTATCTATAGAATTAATACTCAGCATTTGTGTGTATATCATAGTGTATTTCATATAGAATATTTACTGCAGAGTTTTTATTGGATTTATTTAGAATTTTTATTTTAGATTGTGTTTGTTTCTGTGTCTCTGTGCAGTTGTAGCATAAACAGTTTCCTCCGGGATTAGTAAAGTTTTCTGATTCTGATACAGATTCTGAAGTGGCTGTGTCAAATCCACGACTATTGTTAGTCAGCCCTGGCAAATACAAGTACGTGCAGGCACACACTCTTCATAATGCTGGTTTAGACTAACTCAGGAGAATGTGTAGACTATTTAAAGTCTGGACTGACTGATTAAAGAACACGGCCGGGCAAGAACTAGACACTTTGCCTGGGATGATAGACAAGACTGTTGTGCGCGGTATCCCATGACATTCATTATAGAATCAGGTCTCTGAGAAGACCCACATGACTCTAGCGTAGCTGAGCTGGCCCCAGAATATCTGTAAAAGCCCAGTATGACTCAGCTGTTCAGGCTTAGATGCTCTTCACATCCAACTAACCTTGTCATTCAACCTTGTTTTCTTTCCTATTTTTTTTCTAAAATGTATTAATTGTGTTTATAATTCATGGTATTTAAGGAGAGTGGATGTGGGACAGGCATCTTTTTTGGACCGTGTATGTCACCACTTGAGCATTTTACACCCATGATGCATAGGTACTCAACAATAACTTAGTAATATACTATTTTATCTGCAGTAGCAAGTAAACAAGCAGATTGAATTGTCATTTTGTATTAATTGATGGTAATGTTAAATTTGCGCTTCAACGCATTGTTATGCCATAGTGCACAGATATAGATAAATATATTATTTGTTCTGTTCTAGATAATAACAAATCCCTGTCATACATCTTGCAAACAATTTATTGAGCTTAATAAGGTGCCTAATATCTATGCGGCTGCCGTTTTCCCAGGCTATTTTTGTTGGCCGCATGATTCTGTCAGCTGCCAGGCTGGCTCTCCATCCATTTGTACAGCTGCTGTTCAGAATGACCTGCAATGTGAGACCAGAAGGCCAGCGCTGCTTTCACCATCCGCCTTCACTTTAGTCGGTGCACACACACACACACACACACACACACACACACACACACACTACTCTTCTGCTTCTGTGCATTCACTCCACATCTGTACTCAGAGGAAATTATTGTCTGAATGCCATGTACATCCTGCTAGATTGATTCATCAGCATTTTTCCCAGTTTCGTAATGACTGTTTGAAGGGATGTCGGGAGGTCTACAGTGAAAGCCATGAACCACCCAGATTGTAAATGAATTGCAAAGAAACTGTCTGCTTTTTTACAATAAAATTGGAGAGCCCCTCAATTCATGTTGGTATTTCAGTATTTTCCCAATTTTCTTTCTGGTTTGGTTTTAGGATCATTTGAGGCCATCACTATAGTTGTGCAAACATGAAGATGGTGTCCACAAACATGTGCGGAGCCTCATCACTCATCACTAGTTTTAAACATACGTTGAATACATCACTCATGTGAATACACTGTACGTTCCCTATACGTGTCTTTTCGAGTAGTGCAGCGATTTGACTTGGAGTTCATGTATGCTGGGCCAAAGAGTAATTTGCAAATATTTCTGTAAACATCTATTAGAACAGTGTTAATAGTTTCTTAAATCAACATTAAATACTATTTGGACTGTCAGATCTAAAATGCAAATAGATCTGCCCTTCATTGTACAGGCTTGAAGAATTATTGCTTAGGTCTAAACGCCCGTCATATCTCACTGGCAAGTCAAAGATCAGATCAAGGCCAGACTTGTGATCTGAATTTCATTCATATTTAAATTTGAAAAGAGGTTGAAAATGTTACTGCTCAAAACATGAGCAAAGACGACATAAAAACTGAACACCAGGAAGTTATTATTGTAAGTTCAATCCTGATACCCATGTACTATCCAAGCCAGAGTATATCATGTTGGGGAAAACACTGATAATTTGATACTAGTAGAAAATGCTGGATTGGTTATCAGAGGAGACAAAATGAGATGATTCTGTAAGGAATCTGGCCTGAAAATCACATAATTGCTTACAGTGCAAAACTGAATCAAAGTAAAGCAGGTCTCATGATAACTGTAGCCATATGCAGCCTAACATTAAGATCAAAACGAGCACCTAGCTTTTCACCAATGTCGAAGTTTTAGTTTGTGGTACTGAAAAAGAAAAATTGTATCATGTGATTTCTAATATATCATAACACAATGTTAGAACTACAGTACAGTAAATCTTAGGATCTTATTATTGTCATGGTTGTCACCATGTACCCAAATCCAGTGAATCAGTCAGGAATGCTTGATAAGAGTGTGGTTGAAAGGCATCAGCATGTTTGCCTCCTGGTTTGGTATGAGGTGAGTAAGACAGGACCACACCTTTCTCTGAGAGAGACCTGTTTGACTATAAACCAAAGAACTCTGAAGTAGAGCAAGTCTTAGCTGATATCTGCAATTCCCCTTCTTTCTGCTCCTGGCTGTAACACTTGCTAGTAACCAGCGGCCTTTTATAAACACACATGCTCATAAACCCAAGGCCACAAATTCTGTTACCTTTAAGAGTAACTTATACTGTTCATGGAATACAATCAAACATATTTGTGTATAATAAGTTAGTACTGTAGGTATTTCATTCTTTTATTACTGTTTTATATAGTTCTACTTCCCTGTAGACAATGTATGACTCATTGTCTCATTTACATGTACAGCACTCATTTTTTGCATAAACTTAGGCAAGAGACTAGAATATAAACTGATACAGTAACTACTTCCTTTGCTAGTAATGCCTCAGTACTTCATGACAGCACTTGAGACAGTGCATTTCCTCACCCTGTCCAGTAATACGGGCCTGTACACCTTGCTTGAGACCAATCAGAACAGAAGTCCTGTTCTGGGATCAGTTATCCCTCTGCATATTTGTTGGGGCATGAAAAGTAAAGCCCGATTGATTGGCACTGCTGTTCTAGGACGGGTTATATACGTCATACAGATGACCAGTTAGCTTTATGAGCAGTGAGAAGCGTATGGGATTTTCCTGCTACATTAGTGCTGTCTTGGAAGTGGGTCAGCTGAGTAACCTGATAACTACAATGTACACCCTCGATGATATCCTACCTCATCCCCCACCACATGACTAAAAACTAGCTTCCCCCTCTGACACATTTAACCAGGCTATTCATCTTTGCTGAGATCCTACTGTACTTACAGTAATAGTTTGGATCAGAGAAAATGTTTTTGGCATTAAATTACCATTACAATGACCATTAAATTTTTCGGTACAGTACCATTATGAGTGTTTTCAGTAGAGGTACACTACCATTACCAGTGTTTTCAATAGAGTTTCAGTTAGATGTATAAAATGAGCTGCTCTGTGAAACTTCACAGGTTTTGAGCATTTGACAGGAAACTGTAAAACCGTCACCGATCTAATGGCAATGAAGATATAGAGAAAGCTGTATAGCATGAATAAAATTATAGTCAAATTAATATCCAATAAAATTATGCATATAAAAACTGCTGATCAAGTCCTAATGTAGGTAACTTGACAGGAACTGTAATTATGTAATTAGATATTATCAGAATATATACTATAGTTTATAACCATGAATTGTGTTACATTATAGTGATTTTTTACTATGTAGTGATTTAATCTGAAAATGTTTTTCTGAAGTGTCCAAAAATAAAATTGTGTATAGTTTAAAAAAGTAAGTCCACGCTGTGTACAGTACTGAGTATATTTTTCAAAACTTTTTTGGAAAATGAATGTATGAACATTGAACATTAGCTTATGCTAATTTGACACTCTGTGTGTCTGCAGGCAGCCGGATAAGCTCAGGGTGGTTTGGACGAGACGGAACAGACGCATCTGCACTAAGGTGAGGAGAGGAAGTGGATTCTGCTGTGTTGCTTTTTTGTTCTCACCCTCTGCACCTGTGAAATAAAGTGATGTATGTCATCTATGCTTCTGTCAAGTTACTCTTACGAGCAGATCTAAGTAAGCTTTCTCATGTGTGGCAATTGGTGCAGATGGTGCAGAGTTTTGATACAGCAGTATCACACTTTTTTGTATAGCACTGCTAACCTGTTGGCTGAAGTGACAGTTATAGGCAAAATGAGCAAAATTTTTGCCTGCAGATTTGTGTCAGATAGGTTTCTTTCACAAATAATACAATACATTAAATAAACGATATTTAGTACATAATTTTTTTATTATGGCAAGTTTCTTAAAAGTCCACTTGACATACAGTAATATATGCATATATAAACATTTAGGTACAGTTCAATAGTGTTTGTGCTGTAGAAGTGTTGGTAAAAACCTATCAAGTCTAGTAAGTGTACACAGTGAAATAAAAAAGTGTTCCTGTAGGACCATGGTGTAACAAAAACAAAAAACAGAACATAGCAAGACTATGTGTGGGCAGGACAGGACTAAAGAGAGAGTGCAAAAAAATAAAACAGTATAATAATTAACGGTTGACAGGAGCAGTGACCGTACTAGCGTGAGTGAATGAAGACCTACTGTATTCTAGCAGCAGAATTGTTGAGTGTGTAGACAACAATAAATTGTGCAAAAATGGTAGCAACAGGTTTAGAACAAATGTACAGTATATAAATAATTATATAGTGCATGTTTACGACTGCTTGGTATTTTAGTGTTTTTAAACCTTCTTGTTTTATTTACAACAGTAATGCACTTTATAAATTATTAGTAAGTTGTGCCCTCTCTAACCACTATGGTTGGGAGAGTTATCTCTGCGTTTCTGCTGTTTATGGTGCTTTGTTTGGGGTGTCTGCATGCTGCTAATGCTAATGCAGCTAGCTGCAGTGACCAGCTGTTCTCCCTGAGGCAAGATGCAACAGCGTGGTCATCTCAGACATTCCCTTGGAGATAGGGAGGGTAAAGATAAAAAGAAGAAGCTGCGGATGAGCAAAAGGTAGAGGGAAAACAGCAGCGAGGAATGGGCAACAGTCTGGTGAGCAGCAGAGGAGGCAATACAACCTCTTTCTCCCCTCCGTTATTATGGGCAACTTGAGGTCACTGGACAAAGGGATGGACAAGCTTACAGCATGAGTCAGACACAACAGAAAATTTTGTGAGTGCAGTTTCATGTGCTTTATGGCTGCAAGAGTGTACTCCTGACTCTCCTGTGGACGTTACTGGCTTTCCGTGTGTTTGGACAGGCAGAACTTGCCACAATAGTGGAAAGTACAAGGGGGAGGACTCGCACTTTTTGCTAATGAGCGATGGTGCCACCCAGGTCACATTATGATAAAGGAACGTTTCTGCAGCCTAGACATTGAGACACTGTCAGGACACTCAGGGAGTAGTCAAAGGAGGCCAGTGCAGCCCTGCAGCACTGTTTGAATACTATGGACTAGGGTGTTTTTTTAGGAGCTGCATGGAGAGGACATTGATGTACTCTGTGACACAGTCTGCTACTAACTTTTTTGTAGAGAACACTGTACTAGTGAAATCCATACATTTGTCCAACAACAAGCCATGGGTCCTCAAAGAAATCAAAGCCCACCTGAATGAGAAGCATTCAAGTCAGGTGACAGGGAGGCAGCCAAGGAGGCCCAATTTGCTTATCTGTGTAGTTAAAGGAAGGAAGGGACAACTACGGGAGAAAGCTGTAGCATAGACGTAGAACAGGAGAACACCAGGGTTGTGTGGAGGGTCATGAATAAATGGTGGTGATGTTGAGAGGGCCAATGAGTTTGACCTGCTTTTAACGGGTTCGACAATAGGCCTCATCACTGCATCTTCTCTAGCTCCAGCCTGACCCTCATGGCACCCAGTGCGCCAGCTTCCTCCATCAGTGCCTCAAGAGAATGTAGCTCTCCTCCTACCTCTCTCCTTCTCCCACCATCTCACCTGCTAGAGCCTCCACCCTCTCTCATCCTGCTGATGACTCCAACACCCATGGACCGTCCATCGCCATTACTGAGGACCAAGTGAAGAAAGAACTATGCAGACTCCATCCTGCCAGGCCCAGATGGCGTAAGCCCAAAGGTGCTGCGTCTCCCAGCTATGTGGAGTACTGCTGAGGATCTTCATCTTGAGCCTCAGTCTCAAGAAGGTAAGTCCTGTGGAAAACCTCATGTCTGGTTCCTGTACCGAAGAAAGTGCACATGTTCTTTGATTTCTCCAGTTCCTTCAACACCATTCAGCCTGCCTGGCTGGGGAGTAAGCTATCTGCTATGCAGGTTCATGTCTTGTGGATTATGGACCGCCTGACCGATAGGCCATGGTACGTGCGGCTACAGAGATGTGTGTCTTACACAGTGCTGTGTAGTACTGGAGTTCCTCAGGGAACAGTTTTCTCAATGTTCCTCTTCACCCTGTACACATCTGACTTCAAGTACAACACAGAGGGCTGCAATCTCCAGATGACTCGGCAATAGTCAGATTTATCAGGCAAGGGGAGCTCCACTGAATGCCACAAAAAAATCCTTCTTCCCTACTGCCATCAGACTCTGTAACTCCTCCGTCTGTCACACACCTACACAATAATCTGTGGAATAACCTGATACTGTTTTGTTATGTGTTTTTATTTATTTTTAATTTATTTTATTATAATGTGCAATAGTCTACCATGTGCAATATTGTGTAATTTTATTATTGGATGGTAAAACATTATCATTATGTGTAATATCCTACTATTATGTGCCATAGTCTTACCATGTGCAGTATCGTGCAGTTTTCTTATTGGGTGCTAAAATTATTTTGTTATGTGCAATACCGTGTTATTATGTGTTTACCACATGAAATATCACTATGATTATATTACTTATCTTCTACTGATCTCTATTACATGCAGTAACATACTCCTTAATACCATTCATGGTACATGTAATACACTTGACTGTACATTACTTATCTGTAAATTAATAACCTTTTTTTATAGCATAGTGTATTACATATAGAGTTTTTTCTGCAGAGTTTTTATTGATTTATTCAGACTTTATATTTTATATTGTCTCTGTGTGTCTGTGCAGTTGAAATCTAAGCAATTTCCTCTGGGATCAGTAAAGTTTTCTGATTCTGTTTCTGATTAAATACAGGGTATTGCCTATAAATACCTCCTGCTTACTTGTAACTTGTATTTTCAGCTTCATGGCTGGCAGCCAGGCATCAAGAACCCTTACAGAGGGACGGTGGTGTGGCAGGTGCCTGAGAATGTGGAGATTACTGTTACACTGTTCAAGGTGCATCTTTCAAAATGACATCACACAATATCATTGTGTTTAATGCAAGGCAAAACAGCTGCTGGATAACAAAGGGAAATAATTTGTTTATTGAATGTGTAACCTATAATAAAATAGGGTTTTGCATTTAATGGCTTTTTATATTAGCGTTAATTGCAAATTACCATTGTTTAGTACACAATGTATGGTTTATACATACCACTGTAATCCCTAGACTTTGGTCTTACAGTCATCACAAAATGCTGCAATACTTGATACATACAGTGGTGTGCAAAAGTTTGGGCACCCCTGATAATTTCATGATTTTTCTTTATAAATCATTGGTTGTTTGGATCAGCAATTTCAG